>JADRCD010217212.1:0-50334 GCA_019843815.1 Montemys delectorum
TGTGTGTGTGTGTGTGTGTGTGTGTGCATGCACGCACACACACATGCAAGCACCGTTGGCTTGAGTCAATAAAAGCTGGTAAGCAAGAAGAATAGGGAAAAGAAAAAGAAAAGCGCTATATTCCCACTGTACCACACATCCGCCTCGGAGGAGCGGGTCCAGAAGGAAAGCAGGCTGCTGTGCCCGATGCCTCACAGCTAAGCACTACAGGGAGCAGTGTCTAAGGTCTGCCGCCTGCCTCTCTTCCCTTTTGTTACCTATCACACAGGACTATTCTAGGAGAGATCTACAGAGTCTCAGTACAGGCAGCAGGGGAGCCAGGAGCCAGAGGAAAGGGGAACTCCTGTTCTCAAAGTGCTTATAGATCGGGGTGGGGGGTTGGATTATTTTCAACACCATAAAGAGAAAACCAGAGGCTAGTAAAACATCTAGTAAGATAGCAACTTGTATATCATACATATCTTACCATAATTTCAAATAAAATATATTTTAAAAGAAAATGTAAAATGTAATATAAATAAACTATCTGAAACTTAGGAATACTACTTTACTACTTCGGCAAACATTCAAAAATGATAAATGTTGGTCCATATCATGTTTAGCAAGCTCTCATCCTTCCTTCAGAGTTACAGAACTCTTCCCAGGTCTTCTCTCCACCACCAAAACAAAAGTGCAGAAACAATAAAAAAGCATGGTATTATCTCATTTGGGAATGGGGGGAAAATCAGGTATCAAATAGACAACTCAATACCCAACCTTATCTTTGCAACTTGTAATGATGCAAGCTGCCACCACAAAGAATGCACATGCATTTGTCAGCCACATTCTAACAGCACAGCTGCCTGCCCAGGCATGCTGCTCAAAGACTATTACATTCCGACACGGTCTGTCTTCCACCAGCCTAAAGTGGAGATTAAAGAAAATGGTCGTATGTGAGCCTCTGGTATGTGTATATTCACAAGGTCAAGCTAGGGCAACACTCATAGTCAACCCCTCTATCACCCTTAGAAGCCTCAAGAAGATGGGCTGCCAAATAGGCTTATCAGGTAAAGGCACCTGCTGTCAAGTCTGATGACCTAAGTTCAAATCCTAGACCCCAGATGCAAGAAGAAAACCAATCCCCACAATTTGTCTTCTAAGCTCTACATACACATGTATACATATTCCCACTCTATCTCTCCCTCCCTCCCCGCCCCCCCTCTCTCTCACTCACACTCACACACACACACACACACACACACAATCACACAATTTTTTTAAAAAAGAATCCTAAGGAAGAAAATAATTGAAAAATGACCATTTTTCAAGTCTCAGGCTTGGGTTGCAGCTCAGTGACACAGCACATGTCTAACATGTACACGACCTGGGTTTAATCCCTCAGTCTGTGTGTGAAAGACTGTCTGGAATAGGGGCTGTCATGATTTGAAATTTCCATTTAGGTACAATGTAGCTGAAGGAGTACTGACAATCGATTAGTGAAGTCTGAGTCCTGGAAAAATCCCCTAACTTCTCCAGACTCTATCCACAAAACACACATACACACACACACACACACACACACACACACACACACACACACACACATGAAACAATTCTTAAGCCATTTGGACATTTTGAGGCTACTGCGACAATCAAGAAACACTCTGTGGGGTACAGCAGAGATGGCTCAGCAGTTTAGAGCACTTGTTCTTGCAGAGGATCGGGGGCTGGTTTCCATCATTCATCTGGTGGTTCACAACCATTTGTAACTCCAGGTCCAAAGGAGCATGCGTCCTCTTCTGACCTCCATGGTTACATACTCCCTGGACTGACTTACATGCAGATAAAACATCCATACACATACAATAAAAGTAAATAAATCTGAAAGAAAACACCCAACAGCTGGGTGTGGCAGCACACACACACTGTGGGACTGAACCCAGGTCACATACATGCTAGACAAGTGCTGTGTCACTGAGCTGCAACCCACGCCTGAGACAGAAATATAGTCAGAACAGAATCATTTTCTTCTTCAGGATTGTTTTAAAAATGTGTAGTGTGAGTTTAAGGTCAGCTTGATCTACATAGGGTTCCAGGACAGTCAGGACTATAGACTCTGTCTCAAAAAAAACCAAACAACTCTTTGTGGGCTGGAAAGATGGCAAAGCACGTGGGCGGGTCACAAAGGACAACTCTAGATCCTAGGGGTTTTGTTTGTTTGTTTGGTTGGTTGCTTGGCTTTTCAAGACAGGGTTTCTCTGTACAGCCCTGGCTGTCCTGGAACTCACCCTGTAGACCAGGCTGGCCTCAAACTCAGAGATCTACCTGCCTCTGCCTCCCAAGTGCTGGGATTAAAGGCTTGCACCATCACTGCCCCGCATACATTTTTAAATTCACCTAAAAAAATTTTTTTAATGTACTGTGTTAGAGTTTTTCTGCTGTGAACAGACACCATGACCAATGCAAGTCTTATAAGGACAACATTTAATTGGGCTGGCTTACAGGTTCAAAGGTTCAGTCCATTATTATCAAAGGGGGAGCACGGCAGCACCCAGACAGGCATAGTGCAGGAGGAGCTAAGAGTTCTACATCTTCATCTGAAGGCTCCTAGTGGAAGACTCACTTCCAGGCAGCTAGGGTGAGGGTCTTAAGCCCATGTCCACAGTGACACACCTACTCCAACAAGGCCACTAAAATATTTTTTTCTTTCACTTATGTTCTACTCTTTACTGTCCCTTAAGGCAGCCCCCACCATGGCTTCTTCTGGTTGTCTGGCTTCCATAGGCACTCCAAATTAAATATACTCAGGGGTAGGATCCATATGTAAGAGAATATCTGGCATTTGTCTTCCTGAGCCTGGGTTTACCTCAGTATAATTTTTTCTAGTTATATTTATTTGCCTGCAAATCTCATGATTTAATTTTTCTCTATAGCTAAATAAAATTCCATTTTCTATATGTACTACATTTTCATGGCTATTTGGCTGCTTCCATTTCCTACTACTGTGACTAGAGCAGCAATGTTACCTGTACTGTTAACCCAGTCAGACCTGCAGCACAGCTGGGCCAGGGGCTCCCATGGCCATGACTCCAGAAGCTATCAGCAGCTGAGGGCTGCTGGGAGAGAGTCATTCTTCCTTAGGGGTGTAGCCACTGGCAGATTGTTCATACTTTAAAATGATCCCACCTTCAGTACATATATGCACAGTACTAACCGGGTTCAGGATACTGAAAGAGAGACATTTAGGGCATTCTGGGGACGTTTGAGATAGGAAGGTATATAGAATCAAAATACATTATAAAAATATTATCATGAGTTTATTATTATTTCTTACTCCCATTCTTCAAACGTAGAACTCAAGGAAAATTAGAATGTAACTAAATTTAAAAATACTTGTTGTAAAGTTATAGGTCTGGTAATGAACAGGATAGGGTGGGAAAGGCATTGAGCAAGGAAAACAAGTAGAAATCCACTTCTCTGTTATTATGTTAATATGGATTATTAAAGACACTCAGCCTTTTTGTGAACAATGCTTCTCTCAGCTGACACGAAAGACACAGGACAGAGCACAATATCACAAGAGGAGATCTCAAATGAAGATAGTGAAAATTATAAATCGTAATTTAAAAAGCAAGTACTGATTCTGCCAACTTCAACAAAAAAGACTATTGTACTTAATTTTCTTTTCTCTTTTCTTTCTTCCTTTTATTTGGGTGGGTGGGAGTTACTGAGTACCAGAAGGGGCAGTAAGCTGTAAGGTAATGAACTTAAGGCCTAAAGCCTTAAATTTAAACTCAGATGTTATATGCCTGTCCATTTCTTCAAAATTAAATAATTAACTATGGTATGATAGTAACTATAGTATTATTATATAGTAACTATAGTATTCTCCCTTTATGAAATTACTTTATATATACATATTCTTATGTCACTTATTCTGTATTGCTCCAATTTTAGTTGAAGATAGCCACTAATCTACACTCAATTCAGATTTTTTTTAGTTAATTAATTTACTTTACATTGCACAGTAACTTCCCCTCCCTCCTCTCCTCCCAGCCCTCCCTCCACTTTCTCTTCAGAAAAAAGGAGGCCTCCTATGGATATCAACCCGCCTTGGCATATTAAATTGTAGCAGGACTAGGTGCACTTCTCCTATTTAGGCTAGAAGAGCAGCCCAGTAAGGGAATAAAGGTCCCAAAGCAGGCAACAGAGTCAGAGACAGCTCCTGCTCCCGCTGTTAGGAGTCCCACATGAAGACCAAGCAGTAACAACTATTACATGTGTACGGAGAGCCTCGTCAGTCTCATGTATGCTTCTTGGCTGACAGTTCAGTCTCTATGAACCTCTATGGGCCCAGGTTAGTTGATTCTATAGATTTTCTTGTGGTGTCCTGGACCCCTCTGGCTCCTACAATCCTTCATCTCCTGTCTTCCACAGGATTCCCCCAAGCTCTACCTAATATTTGGCTGTGGGTCTCTGCATCTATTTCCATCAGTTGCTGGGTAAAGCCTTTCTGATGGCAATTATACTAGGTTCCTGTCTCCAAGTATGGCAGAATATCATTTACAGTGTCAGGGATAGACTCCCTCTCATGGCATGGATCTCACTGGCTGGCCATTCCTTCAATTTCCATTCCACATTTACTCCTGCATATCCTGTAAGCAGAACAAATTGTAGGTTGAAGGTTTTATGCCTAGGTTGGTGTCCCAATCCCTCCACTGGAAGTTTTACCTGGTTGTAGGAGATGGCTGGTTCAGTCCTCTGCCCCCAGTTCAGATTTTTTGTTTGGTTGGTTGGTTTTTTTGAGACAGAGTTTCTCTGTGTAGCCCTGGCTGTCCTAGAACTCACTCTGTAGACCAGGCTGACCTCCAACTCAGAATCTGCCTGCCTCTGCCTCTCAAGAGCAGGGATTAAAGGCATGCGCCACCACTGCCTCGCTCACAGTTCAGATTTTTAACGTCAAGACTTACCCTCATTAGTAACCAATATTCTATACAGTGATATGTGAAAAATCAAACAAAACTAAAATTTAAAAATTTGAACATCAGCCGGGCAGTGGTGGCACACGCCTTTAATCTCAGCTCTTGGGAGGCAGAGACAGGTGGATTTCTGAGTTCAAGGCCAGCCTGGTCTACAGAGTGAGTTCCAGGGCTACACAGAGAAACTCTGTCTTGAAAAAACAAAAAAACAAAAAAAAAAAAAAAAAAAAAGAACATCAATTAGAAATGTGCATAGAAATTCAAAGTTTGGACCTGAAGCTATGGCCTGGCGGTAAAGTTTTTGCCTCACATGCAATGCTGGCGGGTGATTCCATGAAGATGAGAAAGCAAATAGGTCTAAACACAAGCATTAAAGTTGTTGTTTCTTGTTGTAGTGGTCTTGAGAAAAATACATTTTTCTACAAACAATCAAGAAAGTATAAAACAGAACATGGTCTTAGATGAATCAATCATATTTCATGGCTTAGGAAACTCTGGGGGGGTGGTGCAAGGGGAGGCTTAAGACACCTAAATTTGAAGTACATGCCTGTACAACTGTGACGTGGGCCTGTAGTCAGGAGGATGGGACAGCAGTCTGCTGAGTTCAAGTCAGTCTGGGCAACTCAGCAAGACCCTGCCTCAAGATAAAAATGTTTTTAAAGGGGTAGGGAGTGAAAAGTAGAAGAAATAAGGTCCATAAGATGGCTCAGCTAGGTCAAAGTGCCTGCCACCAAGCCTGGAGTTCTGTCCTTGGACTCACACAGAAAAGGAGAGAACCAACTTCCAAAAGTTGTCCTTTGATCTCCACGAGCCCGCACGCACGCAGACGCTTATTTTTTAAAAGGCACATAAAAGGCAAGATACTTTAATAGGTTAAGGATATAGCGTAGTGGTAGAACAACTGCCAAGCATGAGTAGAGACTTGACTTCAATCCCCAGCACTACAAATAAAGAAAAGTTTGAACTAGATGTAAGCCCAAGTACCACAAAGTCTAGGAAAGAGGACAGCTTAAGCCATAATATTTGGGGACTAGCCTGTTCAACACAGCAAAAGTAGTCTTTTGGAAGGGATGTCTTAATAAACACAATTTGATTGAGCAAAATATTTTCTGAATATTAAACCTGATAACTTTTTCTTTTGGGGGGGGTGGGGGGGGGGGCAGGGGATGGGGAAGTCAAAAACCATAAAGTTTGTTTCTAGTGGGAAAGTACAGACCCCAGCAGACTGCATTAACCAGAAGGTATGTGCTGTGATCTGACTTCTGCTATGAAGTTAGAAATTCACTCTATGATGTTTAGAGGTGAGTACTCTAGAAAGTAAGTAGGATTAAATAAGAGCTGGGGCTTCCATGATTAAATCATGGTGGCATGGAAAAAGGTGTAGAAGCCAGGACAGGCATATGGATGAACCCACACACACCCTAACATCCTTTTCTTAATAGATATGTACCTACATTATTATCTTGCAAATTTGCCATATTAAATACGGAACTAAGTTCAAGGCCATCCTCAGCTATATACTGAGATCAAGACCAACCTGGATGGCATGACACAGTGGATAGGTAGGGACATAAGAAAATCAAGAGCACTCTCTCGCTCTGCTTCAAATATTTTTCTTTAAATCATACTTTTCTATAAAACACACTGCATTGTATTTTAGTACATTGTATGTAACTAGAAAGAAATGTAGACAAAAAATAAACTGTTCCATACCTTGCCTAGCTGCCTATGTGCTCGGTTTTGGTAACAAGGCCTTACCACATGGCTCAAGCTAGTCCTGCACTGAAGATGCTCCTGCTTCTGCCTCCCTTCAGAGAACCAGTGCTGGGACCACAGCACACACCACCATATCCACTTGTTAAATACTCTTGGAAGTAACATGAATACCCTTCTAGTTGCCTATCTCTAAGGCACACATAATTTTGAAAAAAGAAAAAAAAAGGTAACCAAATACCAGCTTTTCTGAGTTTCTAAAAAACAAATCAGAAACATATTCTCTAACAAAGAAGAAAACTATAACTTTTCCCCAAGTGATCAAAGAAGTCAGTTTGAGGCAGCACCACCAGAAAAAGCTGCCAAGGAATTTTTACATTTTAAACACAAAGCAGGGCCAGTAAGATGGCTCAGTGAATAAGGGGGCTTGCTGCAAGCCTGATGATCCAAGTTCCAGCACTGGAACCCACATGGTAGAAAGAAAACAAACGCCTACAGGTTGTCTTCTCACATCTTCACATTCACCATACCAGTTAGTCAATATAAAAAGGGAAATAACAGAAAATCCTCACCAAAGGTGCCTATTATTATCAAAATTAATAGCTCAAACGAGCCTTCAAACTCTACTTTGTTCATGTAAGCAAATGAGACAGTGCTAATTACACTAGAAGGGAGATGATTTTTAAGCTGTGGTGGTAACTGTGTTTTCTGCTTAAATACAGGAGTAGCCCCTAGTGGCCTAGTAAGGAACAATTCTTTAATTTAGTAAACCGATAATAAATTCACTTACAAGAAACCCTCCTTTTACACACAGTAAAAGCAGTATTAACACTGGTTGGCTTTTGTAAATGTTATAATTTTGAGATCAATTAAGTTCTTATGAAACAGAAACCCATCTGTTTTTTCTTAAAGCATTGTTTCTAATATAATCTCTTCAAAGATTCTGTTTGTTTGTTTGTTCATTCCTGACAGGGTTTCTCTGAGTAGCCTAGGCTGTCCCGGACCTAACTCTGTAGATCAGGCTGGCCTCGAAATTAGTTCTCTGCTTGTGTATTTAATCTTAAGTGCTGGGATTAAAGGGACATGCCACCACTGTCAGGCCAAAGGACTTTCATATAAAAATAAAATTTAAAATTAAAACTAATTTACTTAATATTTTCCTAGTAACACTATTTAAACAAAGAAATTTATTTTTAAAGTTAAAATACTTCATTGATCTAAGTCAACAACCTAATTATGAATATTAAACAGGATACTTTCCAAAAAGCCAGTATTTGACAAAACTACTTGCAGAGGGCTTAGAAATTGTTCACATATCGTATTATTTCTGCTAATGTAGAATAAAAAAAAAAATAACTGAAAAACAGTTTTGTTTTTGGTTAGGCAAGGTCTCTTATTATGCCTCAAATTTACAATGACCCTCCTCACTCTACCTCTTCAATCAATCCTGGGATTGCAAGCCCACACCAACCGTGTGACCATGGAGGAAAACAATTTTAAGATATTGTTAATGTCTTTACTAAAAAAAAAAAAAAAAAGTGCCTACTTGTGATAGTAGTCTTGACTACATTTGGAAATAACTAAAAACCAAGGCAGCTAAGCATACCTAAGGGGTTTTAAATAATTGGATTATTTTTTTAAGATTAATTTATTTATTATATGTAAGTACACTGTAGCTGTCCTCAGGCGCACGGAAAGAGGGCGTCAGATCTCACTCGGGTGGTTGTGAGCCACCATGTGGTCGCTGGGATCCGAACTCATAACCTCTTGAAGAGCAGTCGGTGCTCTTCCCCGCTGAGCCATCTCACCAGCCCCAATAATTGGATTATTTAAGGTAAGACGACCCATCCTAACTCTGGGCCACACCTTCTTGTGGCAGCCAACATAAAGGACATGGAAGAAGGAAGCTCTTGCTTTTTGCCTGCTCGCCCTCTCTCTCACTGGCCAGCTCATCTGTCCTGTGGCTGTGGTAAGAATACCTGCTTCACTGGCCTTAGAGCCTACTTCTTCTGGATCCCAAAATATATTGAAGACCAGCTGAGACGTTCAGCCTTGTGGACTGAAAAACTACTAGAATATTGGGATTCCCACTGGAAGACAGCCACTGTTTGAGTAGCTAGACCACAGCCTGTAAGCCACTCTAATAAGTCTGCTTGATATAGAGATTCATTCTATCAGTTCTGTTTCTCTAGAAAACCCTAAGAGAAACAATGGGCAGGACACAGAGTACCAAGTTTCCACTCAGGAGATGGAAACGGTTGCCTTTCCACACCCACACTCTGCTCCTTCTGTCTGAAGCCCTTCCATCTCTCTCCTGCAGTTTCACTTCTTAACTAAAGTCAACAAATCTCCCCAGGCCGAGTCCCCAGGCTACTGACCCTTGCTCACACTGCCATGCAGCCTCTTTCCTTCTCTTATTTATATGTCACCAGGCTATTGAAGGTAGTCCCATTATCTTCCATGTTGTTATAAAGATAAAATGACATGTTTAAGCCATCTGGTCTAGAATGTCAGACACATTATTAGTATTAGCTCCATCAAATCTATCAAATCATAAAATGTGCTTCGTTCTCCTATTTTTTTTTTTTAATTAGAATTCTCTTTAAAGAAGCGTCTTAGCAGGGTATGGTGGTGTACATCCATCATCCCAGCACTTGAGAAGTAAAAAAATATCCAAGTTCAAGATCACCCCCGGCTACTCTGTAAGTTTGAAACCAGACTGGGTTACTTAAGATTTTATCTCCAAAAAGAAAAAAGTGTTTTTCTGCTTTTTTTTCCCCAGTACTAATTATCTAACCCGTGGCCTCCCACACACCAGACGAGCAAGCACTCTGCCAGTGAACTACATCCAATCCCCATCCCTAGCCAAACTCTTTGATACTTCTTTCAAGAAGGGAAGGTTAGCTCCCTCTCTGGGTAGAATTAGACTTGTTCCTAGCCCATAGAGTAAGATGGCAATGCTGGGTAAGCTTTCATCTGTGTGAGGACGGACATCCAGAGAAGTCCATGTAACAAGACCTGGCTTCCCTCTGGTGGTGATGTGTTGAGACAGAACAGATGCTGCAGTCGCAGACAAGCCTTCAGATGACTGGTGCTGCAGCTAGCAGTAGAACAGCAGAACAGTCAGCTAAGTTGCTCTCACACTTCTGACACTCAGAGAATAATAAATGTTGGTTGTTTTAAAAGGTAGACACATTTTGGGGCAACTGGATATTCAAGAATGAACATAACTAACACATTGCATTTAATGTACTCAAGGGAAAAAAGAAGAATGTTGGTGAAGCAAACCAAGACTCCAGCAACCAAGTCCAACAATCCAACAACAAGAAGGAAACAGCACGATCCAGAAACAGGCAAAGGACTTGGAAATCTTCTCCAAGAAAGTTACGCAAACAGTCAACATCACTAGTCATCAGGGAAAAGCACATCAAAACCATACTGAGACTCACAGCCATGAGCCACAGTCACAATTTTTTTTAATTATAAGCATAATAAAAAAAATGTGGAGAAATGAAAATTTTTATGTGCTTAAAGCTGGAGGGGTGGTGGTTTAAACAACAATCATGCATTTGAACACCTGGTCCCCAGCTCATGATGCTGTTTGGGGACGGGGCGCTTTCGCTGCCTTGCCTCTGGTGGTCTCTGAAGCATTCAGATCCTTACCCTACTTCAGCTCTCCATCCTGCCACCCGTGGCCAGGACTCCCTGCCATGGCAGACTGTCATCTTCCTGGAACTGGAAGCCAAAGGAAACTTTTTCCCATAAGCCTCTGCTCATAGTGCTTTAATCACAGCAAGGCAACAGAACAGTAACTAAAACAGTGTGTCAATTTCCTTTCTGTTGTGTAAAGCAGTCTGCCCCAAAGCAATCTGGGGAGGAAAGGGTTTATTCTGGCTTACAACACCATTGATCTGTACACTTAAAAACTGTTAAAAATACATTTCATGTGATCTGTACAGTATTTTACCACAACAAAAACAGGAATGACATTTGTCTTCAGGAAGCCAAGTACACTGCCTCCGAAGTACTAGGATTAAGGTGGGCGCATCATGCAGGCTTTCTATAGTTTTTTGTTGTTTGTTTGTTTTGTTGTTGTTTTTTGTTTTTCGAGACAGGCTTTTTCTTTGTAGCCCTGGCTGTCCTCAAACCCAGAAATCCGCCTGCCTCTGCTTCCCAAGTGCTGGGATTAAAGGCGTGCGCCACCACTGCCCAGCTATAGTGATGTCTTATCTGAATATGTTATGTCTAAATTGACAGGGAGAAGTATTTTTCATCTAGAGTATGCCTGTTTTATTTAATACTTTTTAAAAAGTGTTTTCTATGGGCTAGAGAGGTGGCTCAGCGATTAAGAGCACTGACTGCTCTTCCAAAGGTCCTGAGTTCAAATCCCAGCAACCACACATGGTGGCTCACAACCATCAGTACAGCTACAGTGGTACTCATATACATAAAATAAGTAAATAAATCTAAAAAGAGTTTTCTAGGTGATTTTGATACATTCTAATTAAGGAAAAAACAGACTATTAAACAGGAATAAACAGGGGAAGGAATATAAAACAAAGTAACAACAACTGGGAGTCTGGGCTGTTCTTACAAGTTTTCTATACTCTTTAGTCATTGCAATTTGCTACCATACACATAACAACCCATGCCAAGCAGCATTCATGGAGTCTACTGAACTCAGTGCTCTGAGGCACTTAGTGGCTCCCAGTTCTCCTTCTACAGCTTTGTATTTCTATGAATCACAGACCTTTGCAAGACACCAAGAGACTAGGAACCTTTACTCACTCCTGGAACCTCAATACTCAGGAGGCTGAAGCAGGAGGGCTGTCTATGAGTATGAGGCTAGCTTGTCCTATAAGGCTTGCTTGAGGTTTTTATGTTTGGAGACAGGGTCTCACTATGTAGCTTTGGCTCCTGAACTCACCACATAAACCAGCCCAGCCTCGAGCTCAAAGAGATTCACCTGCTTCTGCCTCTTAAGCCGGGCTTACATGTGAGTCCTAAGGAAGCCTGGACTATAGAGAGAGGATCCTATTTCAAAAAGGAAAAAGCAAATACTGGCCCTTTAAAATACATCTCATACCCACAAATCAAAGGGAGTATTTGTGGGGTTTGCTTTGTTTTGTCCCCTCCATCTCTCTCTGGCCCTGACCTAACTGCTAGCTTCCTCACTCTACCTACGGTAACCATTTGGGGATAAACAGAAACAAGTGGCAACTGTTCTCTGGATGCTTCCACCTAGAGGCTCCAGTTATAAGTGTGTCCCGCCCACTGTGTGTCAGAGTCCCCAATACCACCTCCTGGTTATGACTCAGAAAAACTGAAAGCTAGTGTGAGAAAACTATTAATTGAGGTGGAAGCCTACCATAGTCCAGATAGCCTTCTGCAGCTCGGCACAATATGAAGGGCTCCCTTCACTGGCAGGCCTTCTCTGACCTTGTCTGGGGTTAAACCTGCAGACTGTCAGGTAGCCTTGGTTAAGATTACAGGTTCAACTTCCTTTCTTCCAATAAGAACCCATTAAGCTAGCACCTGAGAGTCCTAAAATGCTTCCCGCATGCTTAATGAGGCATTTTGGTTCCTTCAGCCAATGACCTTTGCCCATCCTGGCACCCCATGCCCCCAAATTATAAAAGGCGTCAATCACACCAAGTGCAGCTGATCTGCCTCCCTGCAGCTGGTCCAGGTGTGTCTTCTTCTCTGTACATACTCACAGGGATTCTAAACACATTACCATCCCACCACCACCCCCACCCCTACCCCCACCATCCCCACCCCCACCACCCTACCACCACTCCCATCAACCTGTCTGTTGTCCCTGCTCCCTTTGCTCTCATGGACGATCTCAGCCAATAATCCACGAGGGCAGGGACAGTCACTAGCTAGCACATCCCTGTAGTCACAGACAGGTGGAGAGCTATGCTTTACCCTATGAAAAGAACACAAAGCACAGCCCTCAGAACCAAGGGCCCAAGGGACTCTTCCAAAAGGATGGAGCTAAGCAGTGGGGCACTTGAACAAATGTCTCCAAGGCAAGCTCTCTATCTCTACTGGGAGGTAGGAACATAAACACCCTCTTCCTATTCTCTATCAAAATTTCAGACTCCCAGAAAGCATGCAGATCTCCAGTATCAATCACTTTGTATGGTTTAGTAGACTGATTCTTTTCAGACCTGAGAAAGGAGAGAAACTTCCAAAAACCCAAGTTCCCAGATAGCCAAAGGTCAGCCTTGCAAGCAGCTTTCTCTAAGGCTATCTGTCTATGTGACTTTTTTTTTTTTTTTTTTTTTTTTTTTTGGTCCAACTAAGGTCTTCCTTTTGGAAATAACATGGGGGGGTTTGTTATGGTTTTAGTGACCCTTATTTTCTGTCCAAAAAGAAATAACAAGCACAGTAGTAGAATGATTGCTAAGTGTGATTGAGTTCAATCCCCAGCACCACTACAAAACAAAACAAAACTCAAAACTTATCACTATTTACCGCCATTTTAAACAACAATTTCCCTTATATGTAATATGAAATTATAACATTTCCTATCCACAACAAAGCAGAAAATCTTTAATAATTTAAGATGGTAAAAATTTAATCTTTACTTATTAGGAGACATCATTTGATATAATTTAGTAAATACCATCTACATCAAAAAAGTAAAGATTGCTGATTGTACTTTTTAAAGAACAAAAAGGTGTGCCTTATTTCCAGATGTCTACTCATTGTTGGTTGACATGTGCATTTACAAATTACAGACTAACACCCCGGGAGTGCTAGTCCTTTATAAATCACCACCTAAGAATGAAATGGAAAGCCCACGCTTCCTTCTTGAAGGAAATTAAATTCATGACATTTTCAAGGAATAGAAATTAAACTTAAGACATTTTTAAGGAACGGAATATTACCCGCAGTCTTCCTCCACGCTGCTTTCAATAGTTATCAATGCCTTACTTGGACTCCAAGAGTCACAAGAATACTTCACTTGAATAAAAAGATCTGAGGAGACTGTGGAAGATGACTTAACAGTTAAGAACACTTTATGGCCTGAGTTCAGTTCCCAGCACACACTTCGTGGCTCACAATTGCTTGTATGTCCAGTCCAGGGGATCTGACACATTCTCTAAGGGCACACACACGTAGTATATATATATATAGACACAGACAGACAGACAGACAGACAGACAGACAGACACACACACACACACACACACACACACACACACACATATAAATGTAAAAGGAGAACAGAGCTAAGTTATGAGATCCGAGTACAAAGTTCCTAATCCTAGCACTTGGGAATGCACAGGAAGGCGGACTTTCACAAATCCCAGGCCAACCTGAGTTACAGTCACATTCAGCCCAGCCTAAGCTACAGAGGTGAGAAAGTAGGGACAAAGGCAGGCCAGACCTGGTGGTACCTACCTATAATGCCAGCACTTGGGAGATGGAAGGAGGACCAACAGAACTTCAAGGTCACCTTTGGCTACATAGCAAGTTCAAAACCAAAGCCAGCCTGGGTTCCATGAGACCTTATCTCAATAATAATAACAATAATAATAATAATAATAATAATAATAATAATAATAAGGAGGAGGAGGAGGAGGAGGAAGAGGAGGAGGAGGAAGAGGAGGAGGAGAATTAGAAAAAGAGTTAGAAGAAGAAGGAGGAGGAGGAGGAGGAGGAGGAAGAAGAGGAGGAGGAGGAGGAGGAGGAAGAGGAGGGAGAATTACAAGAGGGAGGAGGAGGAGGAACAATAACAATAGATAACAAATAGGTTTTCGTTATTATATCAAATCAAGTGGCTCTGACTCCCAGTCTGTCAGTCACTGAGCTGCACCCTAAAATGACTGCTGAAATGTTCACTGCTTTGCCTCTGTAACCACTTCTGTCACTGTGCTCTGCTCCTTAATAAACTGCACTCAGCAAAACAGAGGACACAGCCTTCAAGAAAAATGTGACCTGAGGAGGCGCAGAAATAATAAAAAGTTTTAAAGAAAAGTATTAATATTAGTGTGCAGACTATTGGGAGGGGGCTCTAAAGTCATTATGGTAGCTCAAGCCTGTAACCCCAACAGTTCTGAGCTGTAACAGAATGCAGGCTCAAGTACAAGGCTAGCCTGACTATATTATGAAACTGTCTCAAAACAGGTCAATGAACACTTTCTCCTTCACCTGGGAACTCTAGTTTAAGCCGGGCAGTGGTAGACACGTCTTTAATCCCAGCACTTGGGAGGCAGAGGCAGGTGGATTTCTGAGTTAGAGGCCAGCCTGAGTTCCAGGATAGCCAGGGGTATGTAGAGAAACCCTGTCTCAAAAAACAAAACAAACAAACAAAAAACAAAAAACTCTAATTTAGAAGATTTATAATTAACAAAGTGAATAAAATATTCACCCAGAAATTAAACTTACTCTTTATTTCACTTTGGTTGTCCAATACCAATGAGGAGTGACAGCAAAGCTTTAAAGACTATCCTCCAAGGACACAGGGCTAAGGGGCTTGTTTCAGTCTTTGTTTACATTCTCTCTATGATGTAAGGAAAAGTACTTTGCTAGAGAAAGAGTAGCAAACGCCTGTGGGGCTTTTCTCTAGTTTGGAGATCCCTCTGCTCTTCCTACCTTCAGAGGGGAGGACCCGACACAGACCCCCCCCCCCCCCCCCCCCAAGCTCTACCACTGAACTAAACCCCTAAACCCCAAAATAGATGAATTTTATTTTTGAAAAATCCAAGAAAATGTTTTCATTCTTCTGTTGACTCTATCCCTTTAAAATTCAGTAATTAAAAATAAATACAAATGGCCAGGCAGTGGTGGCACATGCCTTTAATCCCAGCACTCAAGAGGAAGAGGCAGGTAAAACTGAGTTCAAGGTCAGCCTGGTCTATAGAAAGGTGACCCAGGACAACCAGGGCAACCCAGAGAACCCTGTCTCAATTTAGCTGAGCAATTTAAATTCAGCTCATCTAGCTCCTGACCACCATGTTATGCTACATGTTGCAAAAGTACAATAAAACAGTGAGATCCTGGTACATAATTAAACAGGCAAATCAACTAACAAGAACAGAAAGACCAGAAATAGACTCAAAAGCACACAGAATGTTGTACAGGTTGTGCATGCTTACTCCAAAGCAAATGCTCCTCAATTTGAAATGACTCAAGATCACAAACGCTTCTTAAAAAGAAAGCAAGTTTCAGATTTTGGATCCCGTCAGATTTCAGAATTTTAGATTCGGGTTATTCAACTTGCAGAGTGTAAAGAAGCTATTCAAAGTCTAAACGCCCTAAGGCTGAGACACTTCCAACAGCACCACGTGATGGTGTTGGATAAGGATATTCACTGTGCTCACAAAATGGCAGATAAAAAGTATTCAATGGTGGTTGTATTGAAATCCTTATTCCCTTCCTGTTAGCAATTCCAACTCCACATCGATAATCCAGAGCTGTAGCATCAGGTGTCTGAAGTGACAGTCCACAGTTTTCACTGAAGTACTGTATACAACCTAGTAATAAAATTCACCCATACAATGAGACGACATATGTCCTTTAAAGGGGGCGGGGGGGGGGGAGTAACTTAAGAGATGGTTCTGTTGGTAAAGGCAGACTGGGGGGAGGGGCTCAGTGGCTAGCCAGCAGAACCTAGCAGGCAAGCCTCAGGTCCCAGTGAGACCTGTTTCCTAAAGAACACCACAAAGGCTGACTTCAGAGCTCCATACAAAAAAGGAATCAAGCATGATTCACACAACTGAGAAGCTGAGGTAGAGTATCATCATAAGTTTGAGGTCAGACTAGGATATGATGAGAGATCCTGTCTCAGAAAAGAAAAAGCAGAAGAGATAGCTCATCAGGGAACGTGTTTGCTGCCACGAGCCTGGCAACCTGAGCTATAGTTAGCTTTAAGGTGTCAACGTAGCACACCTTAACGGAGGAACTGCCTCCATGGGACTGGCCTGTGGGCCTGTCTATGAGGCATTTTCTTGATTACTAACTGATGAAACAGGTTCCAGCCCACTGTGGGTGGTACTATCCCCAGACAGGTCAGTCTGTACTGTAAAGAAGGGAGCTGAATCAAACTAGAACCAAGTCAGTAAGTAAACAGCATCCCTCCATGGTCTCTATTCCAGTTCCCGCCTCAAGTTCTTGTCCTAACTTTCCCTGATGATGGACAGAAACCTGTAAGGGAAACATCTTTCCCTTCCCCAAGCTGTTTATGGTTAGTGTTTCATCACAACATAAAGAAAAATAGAACACAACATAAAGGAAGAAGACAGCCAACTCCACATACTCACTGGACACACACATCATGCACACACTAATAATAAATCACTGATGTGGAAGAATCAACCAATACAAATTAAAGTGGGTAGGAGATAAATAGAAAAACAGTATATATGCTCCCACTAGTCTAAAGTGGAGGGAGAAGGGGACACAACACAAGTGAGATATCTCGGGAGAAAGGCACTTACCACCAAGCCTGATAACCTCTGTTTGATCTCTGGAATCCACTTAGGAGGAGAGAACCCACCCCCTCAAGTTATTGAGACTGACCTCCACCATGGCACACACATACTCACAAACTTGCATATTTACTTACACGAGTAAATAAATACAGAAGTTTTACAAATAAATAATAAAACAGAGAAGGATGGTGGCTACATATGCATATATACGCATGTGTGTGTGTGAATATAACTTGCTACCTACCACATTAACACAGCTGGGAGAAGAATGCAAATACCAAGACTTGCCACACCTTCTGAATTCAAATGGTTGAAATCACTAGCCTTTCAGTAAATAAATCATTTACAGCTTAAAAGAAATGCCGGGGCTGGAGAGATGGCTCAGTGGGTAAGAGCACTGACTGCTCTTCTGAAGGTCCTGAGTTCAAATCCCAGCAACCACATGGTGGCTCACAACCATCTGTAAAGAGATCTGACACCCTCTTCTGGTGTGTCTGAACACAGCTACAGTGTACTTATATATAATAATAAATAAATCTTTTTAAAAAAAAAAAAAAAGAAAAAGAAAGAAATACCAAGCCCTTCAGCAGTAGGAATAAATGCCAAAAGAATATTTTAAGAGTTATGATAAAGAAGAGCCAAGCAGCCATTATACCCTACGGACAAGCCAAAACTAGAAAGCCAGCTGGAGGAAAAGTACACCAGACAGATGCACAGAGCAAAGACACCAAAACCCTGCCGTGAACAATGGGGAGGCAAGCACGCAGGCTTCATTCTCATAGCATGCCGGCTCCAGGTCCCCACTAGGCTCTGCCCACTGTACGCACCACAATTCCCCAGCACCTCTGTGCTTAGCTCTACTGGCTCTCCATTTCTTTTGTAGATTAGCTACACAAGAGAAGTGTTTTTAGGATCATTTTAAAATATGTTTTGTCCCTTTTGGGAGGGAGGGAGGGGAGGCATAGTCTCCTGTTACCAAGTATGGCCTTGCATTCACTAACCTTAAACTCTTGATTATCCTGCCTCTACCTCCCAAGTGCTGGTACCATGTTTGTAAGAAAGGAATAACTGATTTCCCCAAGTGAACTGCTGAACAAACACATCCAATCAGAAAGTTGGTTTTGAGTGTGTGTGTGTGTGTGTGTGTACAAGGTTAGGTATGCATTCAGAAACATGAAAATTAAGCCAAGGCACAGAATATTTCTAAATATGATACCATACGTTAATATCTCAAAATCATCTCAGCCTTAGCATTTTTCAGACTGTTTTTTAAAATGCATTTTGGAGCTGGGCAGTAGTGGCATGCATCTTTAATCCCAGCACTTGGCAGGCAGAGACAGGCGGATTTCTGAGTTCGAGGCCAGCCTGGTCTACAGAATGAGTTCCAGGACAGCCAGAGCTGCACAAACCCTGTCTGGAAAAACCAAAAAGAAAAAAAAAGCATTTTGGAGAGATAGAGAGATGGCTCAGTGGTTAAGATCACTGACTGCTTTTATAGAGGTCCTGAGTTCAATTCCCAGCAACCACATGGTGGCTTACAACCATCTGTAATGGGATCCAATGCCCTCTTCTGACATGTCTAAGAGAGCGACAATGCACTCATATACATAAAATAAATAAATAAATCTTTTTTAAAAATGCATTTTGGAGCTACCTGAAGTGCTTCAACTAAAAAAAACCAAAGCAGACAAATATAAAACAATAGAAAAGGAACAGGAAAAGCAGAACTATAAGTAACCCGGGTAGAACACTTGCCTGGTACATAAGAGGCCCTAGATTCCTTCCCAGAGCTACACGCCCACAAATAAAATAACTGTAATTTGTCAAAAGTTTAAGTACTAACAACTATTGCCTTCTGAGTACTTAGCATGTACCACACACCCTGGGAATTTTACACATAACAATTTATTTCTTACAATAACTTTGTCAGGTAGGTACTCCCAACACTATTATTTTATTGATGAGGGAAAAAATAGACACACAGAGAAAAATAACTTCCCTCCACACAAGCAACTTCTAAAGTGTCTTAAAGTTCTAAATTTGTTTATACTTAAGTCAAGCTACCAAAATCATTAATTTAATCAAGGATCTTAAACTCACCCAGTCTAACACAAAGTCTGTGCTATTAGCAGCATGCCTTACAAATGGGGCAGCCAGATGTGATGGCACACGCCTTTAGGACTGGCACTTGGGAGGGGGTGAAGGCATGTATGTCTCGGTGAGTTCGAGACCAGCCTATCTATATAGCAAGCTCCAGGCCAGCCAGAACTACACAGCGAGACCCTGTCTAAAAAAACACATAGTTTACAGCTTTATGCTGTAATTACGAAGATCCACCAAGAAAACCCGAAAGTCTCAAGAACGTAAGTAAAGACTGTACGTAGTGGTACAGATCTCTAATCCCAACACTCAAGGGACACAGGAGAGATGGACTAGGAGTTCAAGGCCAGTTTTGGGTGTACAATGAAGTGCTTGCCAAGCAAGCATAAAGACCTGAGTTCTGACTCCAGCATCCGTATAAAAGTCAGACCAGGCAGCACACATCTGTAATCAAGCACTAGGCAGGCAGAAACAGAAGGATTCCTAGGATTTGCTGTCCAGCAAGTCTAGTCAACTTTTGAGACTTTGTCTCAAAAAATAATGAGTGGAGGTTTGGCCCAATGTTAGAACACTTGTCTAGAAAGTACACATATGCCATATGCATGCACATACACACACACACACACACACACACCCCAAAAACTAGATAAATGCATGCAAAAGCAAACAACAATGAAAAAAACTTTAAAATAAAAAAATCTGTTTAAAGTTAGAAAAGTCACTTTGTTAATAAGCATGTCATCTGCCACCACCCTTCCTTCACTGGGGACTGAATGTGGGTCTGCACACCTGCTAATAAGCAAGCTTTCTACTGTCAGCCCAAAAGGCTTCAGTGCCTGTGAGGCTTGGAAACTCATTCTCTAGCCCAGATACGTCTTAAACTTCTGCCTAAGCCTCCAGAGCTGAGGGGATTACAGGTCTCTACCACCTATTTTTAATCCCAAATTATTTAAAAGAAATATTATCTCCTGATAGTAATTATATATGCTTGTTTTATTAATAGTTATTTTATGTCTAAAAACACGAGACTAAAATCGTGAAACACCCTTTCTTCAAACTAGTATCAAATGAACTAATCCATTCACCTTTAATAAATGAAATACCTGTATTATGATAAGGCTTTGGAACATAGAGAAAACTGTGCACATATACTATCTCCTAGGACGTCAGAGAACTAAAGTATACAAACAATGTAAACACCAGGCTGCTTGGGGCTGGGAGTGTAGCTCTGCTGCAGCTGCTAGACTCCATTCCTACACCAACTCCACACAGCCAGGTGTGCTTGCAAACTGGTGAGGAGGAGGGAAGTTCAAGGCCACTCTCAGTGACACAATGAGTTCTAGGTTGGCCTGGGCTACAGGAAAGCCTGTCTAAAGAGGGGATGTGGAGTGGGGAGTCAAGCCAATGGCCGGAAACAACCTCTAAGTGAAACATCCTTGTGTGTAAAGGCAGAGGGTGGACAGGCAGAGGTGAGAAGAGCGACTTCCACCGCATCTAGTAACAGCAGACAGGGTTTCTCTGTGTCGCCCTGGCTGTCCTGGAACTCACTCTGTAGACCAGGCTGTCCTGGAACTCAGAGATCCGCCTGCCTCTGCCTCTGAAGTGCTAGGATTAAAGGCGTGTGCCACCACTGCCCGGCTTGTACCTAGAGTCCTGCCTACACACACACAGCACCCACAGCAACCACTAAAGGAGACAGAAGCAGCAAGTTCTCAGAGTATGGAAGAAATGAGTGCAAACAAATCAGCCAAGAATTGGAGAAAATTTAATTGAAAAAACAATCATGAAGACATCGATGTGAATAAATTTATAATATAAAGTCGTAAGAGAAAAGTAAGTACTGTGGAAAGCAGAGAAATAATCAAAACGTCCTAAACTTGAAAGACAACAAACTACAAAACTGGTATGTGTAAAGGTTCCTCCTTAAGACAAACTCTTCCCACACCTACCATATCAAACCTTTACGATTAAGACAAAGAATTTTAAAGAATAAAAATGAAAAGCTGGGACAAAAATATAACTCAGTGGTAGTGCACTTGCCTAGCATGCATGAGGCATTTCCAGAACCAAATAAATTCCACATACTGCCAAAGGAACAAAAGATAAGCAGGGAATGTTGGCTCACGCCTATAATCCCAGGACAGAGGCAGGAGGATTGTTCAAAGCTCACCACCAGCCTGGGCTACTCAGTGAGACCTTGTCTCAAGAAACAAAACCAAACAAAAACAAAAACAAAAACAAACAAAAACAAAGCAGCCAAAAAAAAAAAAAAAAAACCAAACCACACTAAACTAAAGTAAGTGTGTGACCCAGGGAGACTTGTGAAGGAAACAGCCTACTTGCTCAGAACTGAGACACCTTGACAGCCACAGCCTAGCACTAAGATGACACTTCTTTTTGAACACAGTTAATAATTTAAAAAAAAAAAAAAAAAAGCCTTGAAATAATTAGGTCAAAGAACTTATAAAAGCATTAGAACTTTTCTAAATAACAAAGCTAATTATAGAACATAATAAAAATTTTAATGAAACAGATGATAAAGATAGAATTTTGTAAAGTTTTACTTGAAGACTTAAAAAGGCAAGCATGGTTGCTCACTCTGGAAGCCAAGATAGGAGGGTTGGCTAGAGTTCAAGGCCACCATGGACTACATAATGAGCTCCAGGCCAGCTAGGGCTACAAAGTAGGATTGTTTCAAATGTATATGGTAAAATATAGTTAAGCTAAAAATAGGCCAATTGGGGTGGGAGGAGCATAGTAAGAAAATAAAGGCAGATTTAAAATACATTTTTCAAACCACCACCAACTACAAAGAACACTCAGTTTGTTCAAAGCACCTCCACTGACTATAAATTATGTACTATAATATGACAGGTATCATATGATCTCAGACAAATAGCTGAGGTGCCTGTTTAACATATCAAAGCAGGCCTGGCCTCCAGGTTCTCCCAGCATCCCTCAGTCCCTACCATTTCAGGGTTTCTACCCTGAACTTTTCATCCCAGAACCTGGACTACTATTCTTCTTCCAGAGGCTCTTCCCTATATAATACAGATATTTTGATTGCCTGCCCTTTTTGTACCCTTGGCTTCTGGGCTGCTGTACCTGGTCCCCCTTCCCCACAAGGCCCACCTCAGAGTAATGTCCACTCTGGACTCATCTCTGACTCTGGCTATGCTCTCCCGCATACCTTTAATAAACTCTCAACTCCACCATACCTAGGAGCAGTCATGGCCTCTCCTTTTTATTTTTTTTTTTCACTCAACTATCTGTACAATGAAGATACACACACATACATACATACGAAAATGTCAGGGTGAAAACCATTTATTTGTATGCTAACTAAAACATTAATTTAAAGAAAAAAAACAGTGGTTGCCAGTTGTGTGCCCACAGATCTGGGCTGGAGAGATGTACAGTGGTTAAGAGCCCTTGCAAAAGACTCATTTCAATACCCAGCACCCACATGGGGTTCACACCTGTCTGTTATGCCACTGCCCTCTTTTGGCCACTGTGGGCACTGCATACATGTGTTAGACATACGTGCAGCAACATACCCATATACACAAAACTAAATAAATCTTTTTTTAAAAGTGTCAAATAAACCTTTAACTTTTTTTTTTTTTTTTTTTTTTTTTTGCAACACTGTCTCTCTATATAGCTCTGGCTGTCCTGGAATTCCCTGTGTAGACCAAGCTGGCCTCTGCCTCCCTAATATTAGGATTAAAGATGTTGCCACCACGCCCAACTATTTACTACTACATAAATTCTCCTCCATGGTACATTTGTTTTCTGCATTTAGGTGTCATTGTACAGTAAATATAATCTTTAAATCAATCAATGAGCTACTATAACAAAAAGCTTCAGGGATCAGCCTTTTTACAAATAATGAACACATAGAGGATATAAACAATATATTGTTAATTTTCATAGAAAATTTTCTTAGTAATTACCTGGAACCACAAAATACTAAGTTGTAATCTTGGATTTTTAACTCAGTAGTATTTTTTTAGTTTGTTATAATTATCATAAAGAAAGTGTGGATTGAGGCTGGAGAGAATGGCTCAGTGATTAAGAGCATCAACTGCTCTTCCAGAGGTCCCGAGTTTAATTCCCAGCAACCACATGGTGGCTCACAGCCATCTGTAATGGAATCTGATGCCCTCTTCTGGTGTGTCTGAAGACAGCTACAGTGTACTCATTCATATACATAAATAAACTTTTAAGAAAAAGTATGGATTATGAACCTATGTGTATACCCTATTTATTAAGCTACAAAGTGATACCTTTGACCTTGCCACATCAAAAGAAAGATTTCTGAACCAGTCCTCTCCCAGGACAGCAAAACAGAGAATACAAATGGCCTGAGCCCGCTGAGCTGTGCGTTATGCAGAGCTCACTGTGGAGAACCCAAAGAATCGCTGCTCAGCCAGCACCTTCACAAGAAGCACATGAATGAGAGCCTGATGCAGTTTGTTATAGTAGCTCATTGATTGATTTAAAGATTATATTTACTGCACAATGACACCTAAATGCAGAAAACAAATGTACCATGGAGGATGCAGTTACTGTTTCTTTAAGGAATTCTGACTAAACCTGGGATACTAGTATAGTAAATGTGTATTCATCCATGCTTTTATATGATTGGATGTTTGACTGAAACCAATATTGAAACAGTGTTCTAATTTGTATGGTATTCTCAGAGTATGCATGTAACCCCAAAAGGCAGTTGCAAAAAAAGAATTGTTGCACAAAATATCTTACTTTCACACACAAAAATGTTTAACATTTAAAAATAAAAAATGTAAAGATTGGTGGTTGGGTCTAGAGAGATACCTAGGTTGGTGGTGAAGAACAAATGCTGCTCCTGAAGAACACCTGAGTTTGGCTTCTACCAGATGGCCTGTATACCTGTAGCTCCAGCTCCAAGGGGTTCAAAGTGTCTGACCTCTACAGACACCTGCACTAATGTTCACATGCCTTTGCAAGACACTTCCACATAATTAAAAATGATAAAAATAAATCTTTTCACTGGGCATGGTAGTACCTTCCTCTAACTCCAGAATATGTATATGACTTCAATGAACACTGTAGCCAGGGACAAAAGGACCTGCTCAGGTGGAAACCAGACCAGGGCAGTATAACTTCTGAAATGAAGATGTTTACTAACAATGATCTGAGCATCAACGGTTTTGAAAAACAGTTCTGTCTAAATTATACCTAAAAATTCTCTTAAGAGTCAGTAACATGTGCAATCAGTAAGTCTAGTCTACACTAATATAGAAAGAGAGGAAATGCTCTGGGCTGGTGAGATCACTCCACAGCTAAAAGTTCTTACAGCACAGGCCTGACAGATTACCTAGAAATAAAAAGGTTCTTATAAATTACATAATGTACTAATAATCTAGAGAGAATACCTTAGGCAGCTATTACAAATTCTAATACAAGGTCATTGGAGCACTTTAATTTTATATTTTAATGTCATAAAATGATACCCCTCCTCCACATATTTACATTTACATTCAAGACAAAATGACCCTCTGTATCTGGATAGTCTGTTATCAAGGAAAAAATAACTCCCTACAATTTTCTCATTTGTTCTAGTCTTCTTTTTTGATGTATGTTGTATGCATGTGTAGGAGGGTGAGCTCACCACATGGGCCCATATGGAGACCGGAGACTGACATGAGGATGTCTTTCTCAATCTTCTTCTACCTTATTTTCAGAGACAGGGTCTTTCAGTGAACTGTAAGTTTACTGTTTCAGTCAGTGAGCCCCTAAGATTCAACTACCCTAGTCATCTCCCTAGCCCTCACCTACAAAACTGTCAAGTACATTTGTTACTTATCAGATATGTTGTCATTTTTAAATCTTTTAAACTGATACTATTACAGAAGTACATAAAAGGAAGAATATGTATGTGATTTAAACGAACACTGTACCCACCCAAGAACACTTACCCAGTTCAGGTTCTAATAAAGAATGCAAAGTGTGTTGGTCTGAATTTGAATCTTTGGTCCCCAGTTGGTGAAATTACTTGAGAAGGATTACAGGAGGTGTGGTCTTCTTAAAGAAGGTATGTCACTAGAGGCAGATAGAGCCATTTCCAATGTCTCTCTGCCTGATGGTTGTAGATAGAGATGTGAGCTCTCAGCTGTCTCTTCTGTTCAGTAGTTCTGAACCATTTACCCAGCATGGTCCACAACTAATAGAGGGTCTGAATAGTGAGTATTTTACATTCTTCCACACTCACAGCTTTCAATCCTCGGCCTCAGCCACCTGAGTGCTGGATTACAGGCACATACTACTGTGCCCAGCCAAATACATATGTAGATACAGAGATAGAGATAAGAGATTTTTTTTTTTCTGGCCTATCTGGTGAGTTGCCTGCCTGCTAGTGATATGGAGTGAAGACTTATCTAAAAACAACAACAAAAGTTTAATTCTAACAACAATTAATGACCACTACCAGGCATGATAGCACCTACAATTTAGAGGCGGAGGTACACTAGAGAGTTCACGACCAGTCTATAAGTACCATGTGGTGGTGCACATCTGTAATCTCAGGATTTGGGAAATGGAGGCAGGAAAATTGGGAATCTTCAGTTATCAAGTTTCAGACCACCCTGGGCTACAGGAGACTGGGTCTTAAATAAACAATACCAGCCCAGTGGTGGTGGCGCACGCCTTTAATCCCAGCACTTGGGAGGCAGAGGCAGGCGGAGCTCGAGGCCAGCCTGGTCTACAGAGTATGTTCCAGGACAGCCAGGGCTACACAGAGAAACTCTGTCTCAAAAAAAACAAAAAAAACAAAAAAAACAAAAAAAAAACAAAAAAAAAAACAATACCAGCCTGAGCTACATAGACACTGTTCCAATGAACAAAGAATCATAAGTGGTTGCTATATCAAATCACATTATCTTTCTGGAATATCACTTCACTTTGGGGTATCCACAACTTATTCTGTAAAGACTTAAAAATGCACTACAGACACAGAAGAGAAAAATTACAATTATTCAAGATAGTGAGTTTAAGGAAAAAATGTCATTATTCACAACTTCATAATTTTCAGAAAGTAGGTAAGAAGCAACACTGACTTGAAATCTTTTAACTGTTGAAAGGTAAACTACCTATTAATGGCAGATGAAGCAGTTAGGCATGGTACACACCTCTAAAGACTGTCAGAAGCTCAAGGCCAGCCAAGGATACACTGCAATATTCTGTCTCAAAACAAACAACAAAAAAGACAAGTATACAGTCAACACTAGATTATTAGCACACAACATCTGCTCACCAATAAAGCACCGACTAAAAACTAGCAAGTCATACAGCACCTCATTCTTTCGTACCAAAAAATGGTCTACTATTTAATTCCTTCTAATTACATTTCTAAAAACACTTCTGGCAACACAAATTATTGTAACTGCTTACTCATATTAACAATGAAAAATTGCCATTCTTAGCTAAAGAAAAAAAAATCACAAACTCTGATAAACTTTCTAAAATACATAAAATATGTAACTTACATTAAAATCTATATATGTAGAGCCAGTAAGACAATTCAACAAGCAAACGCAATCGCTGTGCAACCCTGATACATGAGTTCAATTCCAGGGACCCAGGGCAGAAGAGAGGGAACTCCCAAAAACTGTTACCTATCTCCATGCATACCTGAACTCAAACACACGCATACACACACACTGCCCACACAACTAAATAAATACATACACACACACACACACACAAAATAATAAAATTTAAAATATAAATCTATACATAAACTCAAGAACCTATCACACTTTTAAGATTTATTTTTATTTGTGTGTGTGTGTGTGTGTGTGTGTGTGTGTGTTTTAGAAGATCCCCTGGAGCTGGAGTTACAAGCAGTCATGAGCCACCCAGCTTGGGTCTTAGTATGCAAACTCAGGTCCTCTGCAGGAGCAGCAGGCTCTCAACTATTCAGCCGCCTCTCCAGTTCCGCCTCTCCAGTTCCGCCTCTCCAGTTCCGCCTCTCCAGTTCCACCTCTCCAGTTCCACCTCTCCAGACCTTTTAGTTATGGACTTATATGCTAAGAATTGAATACACTCAAAACAGTGATTTTTTTTTTTCCAATTTTTTGAGACAGAGCCTTGCTACATGGGCTTTATTGGTCAGCTACTCACTACTTATCCCCAGGCTAACCTCAAATACACAGCAATCCAACTGCCTCAGCTTTCCCAAGCTGGGCTTATGGGATGCAGTAGCGATTTATGTGCTACTTCCATGATCTAGACTATTTTTCACAATCATGCCAAGTGTGTACTTGTAGACCAGGCTGGCCTCAAATTCAGAGAGCGTTTAAGCCACAGGTGTCTGTTTTGAAAACAGTATAGGAGGCTACAGGCAGGGCTTTTGACAGGGAGGGCAAGGGCCTGACCACTGAGCCACCACCTCCCTAGTCCTCTAGTTTGTCTTCTTAGGTAAAAATGTCTTCACATTTCTAACCCCAGCCTCCCCAGGCAGGCCAGGTTATCCTTTGTGGGTTACTACTGTTAGAAACGTGGCAGATTTTGAATCGAATGGATACATTAAATTAATTCAAAAGTTGCTCCTTGTGCTGGAAGCCTGGGCTCAGTGGGAGAGTACCTGTCTAGCTTATATGAGGCCCTCAGTTTCATCCCCTGGACCATGTCCCCCCTCCCCCAATTAAAAAGGATTTACTATATTTCTTCCAGCATTTATTAATTATTTTTATACTAGTCTTTGGCTACCATATTCATATCCTATCCATCAGCTTTTAACTTTTAACTGTGTCAATAAAATCATTATCATCCCAGTTACCCAGGTTGAAAACCTTCATGTTAATTTTAACACATCCTCTTTTTTTATAATTAGAATAATACTGGTGAAAACAGGTAAGACCAAGTGAACTCAAGAGACCCGTCTGTCCTTGTCTCCCAGGTGCTGATATTAAAGTTGTGTACTACTATTATACTTGGCACAAACTGAATTCGCATGTGCAAGAGTGCTGTTAACCAGTGTTCTGAAACCAGTGAGAACCTGGGTTCAGTTACCAGCACCCACAGAGCAGCTCATAACCATCAAGATACAGGAAGAGATCTGATGTCCTCCTTCTTGCCTCTACAGCACCAGGTATGCATATGGTACACAGATGTACATGCAGCAAAACACACATACACGTAAAATTAAACTGCTTTTACAAATTAAAAAAGGAGAAGGGAAACAAATTCTGTTTATTCCTAAGTCCAAATGCAGAACTCGGACACAACTCACTCATTAGCTCCAAGTCCTGGGATCATGTCTTTGCATGCTATCATCACTTCCTTTGAGACTCCCTTTCCCGTAACTAGTCTACACTTCTCCTTCCCTTTCCCCGAGCTATGTGAAGTGGGACAGCTTATCCTTCACTCGGCTCCTGTGTGTACTATCAGAGAAGCTAGCTTGCTGCCTCTCCTAGCCAGGTCTTTCCTCAGATGTCCCATCTGCATCGCCAGCCTCTCTGGTCTTAGGGCAGCTTGTGGTATTGTCCTCCTTCTTGATTCTACCGTCCTCTACAACAATGCTCTTAAAAATGGTCAACAACACTGCGGAAGAACAAAAGAATCCACTTGGCATCAAGGGGGAAAAATTAATACTCATTCACTCATTCATTCTCTTTCTTCTTCTTCTTTTATTTTTTTTTTTTTTGGCTGCTAGGGCTTGAACTCAGGCCTCAGATATGCTGTGTACACTGTCACTAATTTACAGGGCTCTAAATTTACCTCATGGCACCCTTTCTTATATTCTATTTCTGACTTAGTGACATTATTTGTTAATTATTATTAGCTTGTGTATATTAATAAAGACACAAATTAATAGAGTATGTGTTCAAAATTTGTATTTATTAAGAGTTTTTAGGTACTTGCCCCCAAGCCTGATGAAGAGTTTAATAGCTGGGACCCACATGGTGGAAGGAGAGAAATGATTCCTCAAGTTGTCTCCTGACTTCTGCATACATGGGTGTGTGCGCACACACACATATACACAAAATAAATATAATTTAAAATAGTTTAGAAACAGACTTTCTGCAGAATGAGTAGGTCCCAGACTACATGGAGCACATGTGCATATATGTATACACCAATTCAGTTCAAAGAAAAACTCATGTTCGTACCCACATGGAAGCCCTAACCATGGCCACCCATCTACAGCCCCGCCAGCCATCTCAGAATCCTGTGTCCTACTCTGATAGGCAGAACAGGGTGGTTTGGCAAAGCCTTTCATTTTTTAGTTTGGAGAAAATACTCTTGTTGAAAGTAAAGAGATACCGAAAAGGGTTTCACAGCTCACCATTCTGACACTGCTCACCGCCTGATTAATAAAGCACCTACCGAATATGCCACCGCAATCTCTTATAAAGATTCAGTACCTATTTCCCAATTCCTCCGGGCACGACTCGTCGTTAACAACCGGTTTATCCTCCCACCTCCTGAACCAGAGCTCATACCCGCCTTCATCCTTCCCTCCCTGGGGATACCATCCACTGTTCCACAGTCGCCCCGTCCTGTCCCAGGACGGCAAGACAGTCACGCCTGGGTCCCTAAGACCCCCTGTTCCTTCTCGCCGCCGCCGCCCCCAGACGCTGCCAGCCAGGCTGGAGAGCCTAGCCGGGCGGGGGGAGGGGTGTGCCTCGCCTCCCGTGACTGGCCCAGATGGCAGCCGATTCCGCCCCCACTCGCGGGCACCCCTCCAGCCCTCGACCCCCCGAAGGCTGCCCGTCCGCCTCGCACCTCGCCCCGACCCCACCCCACCCCCGGCCTCCCTCACGCCCTCCGCCGGCTCCGGACACACTCACCGTGCTGGGTGAAGACATTGAAGCCGGCGTCTGCGGTACGCCCCGCCGGGTCCCGCCTGCGGCCCGAGGGCCTGGCTGCGCTGCTGCCCCGGATCCCGCGCGGCTGCGGCTGCTGGAGCCCCGGAGCCTCCCCGACGCGGCCCACCTGCTGCCCCATCCCGCCGCTCGCGTACTCCCGCGCCCCCTTCGACCCCGGCTCACATTCCTCCTCTGCTCCGGCCTCGGAGCTCCCGGCGCCGCTCCGGCCTCTCCGGCCCAAGCCCAGGCCCTCTGGGCCGGAGTTGCCGGCGGCTCCGCACGCGGACCCCTCAGAGCCGCTGCCGCGCCGCCGCGCTGCCTCCCAGCGACTCACAGGCTCTCCTTCTCCCTCCCCCTCCGGCGGCTCCTCGCCCCAGCCGCCGCCGCCATCTTTAAACCACCGAGCACAGGGCGAGCGTGGGACAGAGCGTCTCCCGCCCCCCTCTCGCCCAGGCACCTCCGCTACTCGGTGGGCGGAGCTCCGAGTAGCCCCGCCCCGCGCCGCGCCCCGCTGGGTGGCAGCCGGGGCCCACCGGTTCGCGGAAGCTTTCGAGGGCCGTCGAAGTGCTTTACCCGCGACCTTTACCCACGTTGGGCTCCACACACTGCCCCACTTGGAGGACTGTGGGCGCCCAGCCTTTCCTGTCCCACCTCTACCTGTCAAATCAGAGGAAGCTGAGAACCCAGCACGTGCGCAGCTCAGCAGCAAACTGCCATTCAGTTGAGGAGCCCTTCACCCACACTTAGCATCCGGCCCTAGAGTGAATTTGAAATGCTACAAAATTCACGGCGAGATGGTAAAGCGCGGGATTGACTTAATTCGGTGAATTATTTCTTGATGTGCACTTTGCCTTCTTATTGGCAAAGCCGTTGTAGCTCAATTCCTCATACTACCGTGGATTTCTCTTGAACTCGTCCACCATTCTACCTAACCGCATATGTTTCTGTTTACTTTAAAACGCCTGACTGTAAAGCTAAGCTTCCCACAGACGCGTTTTCCTCCCCCGTACAGGTCAGGCCCTCCTTTGTTGACAAGGAAAAGATAATGACTTTGACCTTGTTTCTGAGTCAGAACTTAACTCACCTTTACCTTCAGGAGTCTAAATGGACAAACAGGCAGAAGAGAAGTTATTTTTGTAGACGTGCACCTTGTGTGCAGATGTCTCTGCCATCCCACCCCATTCTGTGTTCTTTTGATGTTTAGCAAGTTGTTTTTTCAATTCTCAAAGATGACGCTTCTTTCCTTGCTATTCTTTTTTCTTCCTTGTTTTGTTCTTTAAAAAGGATCAGCACTTTAAAAAGGACATAGCTCTTGAACTTTTGCTTTCGAATGAAGACCGGAGCCATTGCTTAGATCGACGAAAACAACCCCGAGGACGAAAAGAATTAGCAAAATAGATGTAGTTCCCCTTACACGTCTTTTGTAGAACCGTGTAAGGTCACAAGAGGGTGTGGGTGAGACTCAAACTCAGGACCTTGAGTTCCAGGCAAGTATTCTACCGCTTGCTACTACCCAACCCCAGCTGATTTTGCTAATCACTATTAAAGAGCCCTAGGGGCTGTGGAAAGGTGGGTTATGACAAAGAAGCCGTGTGCTGCAAGCCTGACCACCTGAACTTGGTGCCCGGGACCCACACAACAAGCTGCTGGTCATAGTGAAAAGCCAGGTGCACTAGCCCGAGCTCTGTGATCCCGGCTGGTCCACAAGGAGAGGGGAGGCAGAGATGATAGAGCCCCCAGAAGCCTGGCTTACGTGTGCAGTGGCTGAGGAACCCTGTCTCAAACAAGGCAGGAACTGACAGTAAAAGTTGTCCTGTGGCCAGCGAGCACACACATGTGCCCACACTGAGAACACTCGCCACCCAGGGTACAGCCAGATAGAACCGAATTTAGTTCCCATAGAAAAGAAGCACTACACTTTAGCACTGGATAGAACATGAGTTTTCATTTATGTCACAGTTTTCCTGTATTTAAAATACCTTTTTCTTCCTGAGTGTCCTGTGGTACCCCTACCATTATAGTTCCAGAGGCAGTTGGATCACAAATTCAAGGCTAGAGTAACTGCATAGTAAGACCCTGTCTGAAAAGTAACAAACAAGCCGGGCAGTGGTAGTACACACCTTTAATCCCAATACTTGGAAGGCAGAAGCAGGCTGATTTCTGAGTTCGAGGCCAGCCTGGTCTACAGAGTGAGCTCCAGGACAGCCAGGGCTATACAGAAAAACCCTGTCTTGAAAAACCAAAAAAAGAAAAAAAAACCAACAACAACAACAACAACAACAAAATGACCACAACCTCTGTGCTGTGGTATATACTTGTATTCCCAATGCTAAGGGATACTCGAGGCCAAGAATCTGAGTGAGGCCAGCCTGTATGGCATAGCAAGATGCTGCCCCCAAATACTATTTATTTTCTTTCCATTCACAAAGTAGTTGCAGCTACTGAAAAGATTAATTCACAAAGCATAAAGATGATCATAGAAGTAGAATTTGATTTTATTGTTTAGTTTTTATTTACCCGTGGAATTTCAATTTGGTGACAACAGTTTGGTTTCTCTGCTAATTCGTGAATGATGGACAGTAATTGCTGTGTAGAACAGTGCTGTGGTTAAGGGCAAGGACTCTGAAATTAGAAGGCTTAGACTCAAAACTTAGCTCTGGCAGAACAGGGATAGTTATAGGCCTGCAACCCCAGAAACTCTGAAGGCTGGAACCAGAAACCAAGCCATCTCAGGCTAGATAGCAAAACATTTTGTAAAAACAAGCATGAAAGTGAAAAGGAAAAATAAAAGAGGGAATGAGGGCGAAAGGACTGGAGGAAAAGAGTATTTGGTGTAAAAAGAAAAGTCTGTAGTGGCACAAGCATGCAGGCAGAGCTCTGTGAGTTCAAGGCCAGCTTCATCTACATAGTGAGTCCTGAGGTAGCCATAGAGATATAGAAAGATCCTGTCTATAAAAAAGAAAAAGTAAGCCAGGCAGTGGTGGCGCATGCCTTTGATCCCAGCACTTGGGAAGCAGAGGCAGACAGATTTCTGAGTTCGAGGCCAGCCTGGTCTACAGAGTGAATTCCAGGGCTACACAGAGAAACCCTGTCTCGAACAACCAAAAGAAAACAAACAACCAACCCAGGGATAGAGAGATGGCTCAAAGGTTAAGAGCACTGACTGCTCTTCCAGAGGTCCTGAGTTCAATTCCCAGCAACCACAATCATCTGTAACTAGATCCAATTCCTTCTTCTGGTGAGTCTGACAGCTACAGTGTACTCATATACATAAAAATAAATAAACCTTTTTAAAAACCCAAAAAACAAAAAAACAAAGCCTCATGTAAACATATACTATTATTCACACAAAAAAATATGAGGCAAAGGAAGAATATTCAGAACTTTGAGGCCAACCTTATCTCAAATAAACAAAAAAACAATAATGCAAAAGCAACAAAGCAGTGTTAGCAGAGTCCATTTACATATAGATTCTCTAGTTCTGTTTTCTCCTTTCTGGTTATGTTTTAATATGGTTTCTTATTACTGAGAATTTTATATGTGTACACATGTACTTTGTTCATATCCTCCCACTTCTCAGCCCTTCATCTGCCCTTGTCCTGAGTGTGGACAAGCAACCTACCAATGGGCACATCCCCAAAGAGAAGCCACTCGCCCTCCCCAGGAGCCACCAACTATTAATAACCTCTCAGCCAGAAGTGGGGCCTCGTGAGCACCTTCTCAATCCGTGCCGGAATTTTGACTTGCTTGATTGTGTGTGTGTGTGTGTGTGTGTGTGTGTGTGTGTGATTTATTTATTCAATTTTCATCCCTCCTCTCCTCCCAGTCCCATCCTTATAAACCCCTCTCTTCATTACCCCCTTCCATTCTCCCCAGAGTAGGGGAAGCCCTCACTTGGGTACCACCACAGCCTGGGACATCTCCCACTGAGGCCCAACCATGCAGTCCAGTTAGGGGAAGGGGAACCAACGGCAGGCAACAGAATCAAAGACAGCCTCCACTCCAGTTGTTAGGGGCCCTACATGAAGACCAAGCTGAACATCTGCTACATATGTGTAGGAGGCCTAGGTCCAGCCCCTTTTTTGTCGTGCTTTCTGATTGGTGGTTCAGTCTCTGTGAGCCCCCAGGGGCCCAGGTTACTTGACCCTGTAGGTCTTCTTGTGGTGTTCTTGATGCCTCCTGTTCACTCACTCCTGTCCCCCACCCTTCCACAAGACTCCCCAGGCTCCGCCTAATGCTTGGCTATAGGTCTCTGCATCTGCTTCCCTCTGCTGCTGGATGAAGCCTCTCAGGAGACAGTTACACCAGGCTCATGTCTCATGCATGGCAGAATATCATTCAGTGTCTGGGATTGGCTCTCTCCAGTGAGATGGGTCTCAAGGTGAGGCTGGCTTGAGCTTATGCAGTACTTCAGGAGATAGGTAAAGCTCCTTTGAGTTCCTCAGTGCAGTGGTCATGTCACGTCTAGCTATGACCAAGTTAAGAGCAGCCCAAATCTATGGGTATAAATGTAAATATTTAGAAGGTGGTTTGAGAGGCAGGTGGATTTCTGAGTTCGAGGCCAGCCTGGTCTACAGAGTGAGTTCCAGGACAGCCGGGCTATATGTCTCTAAAAAAACAAACAAACAAACAAACAAAACAAAACAAAAGTGGTTTGACAACAGCTAGCAAAGCACTAGGGCCTGTGAACTTCTCAACCATGGGCTTTAGACAAGATTAATAGTGCCAGGCATGAATGTCCTCCTGTGGAACAAGCCTCAGATTTACTTTTTAAAAGATCACATGGATGACCCCTAACACTTATGCTGCTATTGCAGGTGGGCACATCCTGCCTGGCAAGTCAGTGCTGGACCTTTCACAGTTGATGTCTTATCCAGTGCCGGACTGTTGATGTACTACCCAGTGGCCTACCCAGCACTTTTCAGTACTACGGAAGCTAGCCTTCGGGGAGGAAGTTTCTCAACCAATTCAGATTGAATTCTGTAGGTTTTACAACCACAGTGCGCAGTGTCTTCAGCAATAGGGTTATCCTGTCTAGTTATGGCAGGTGACTAAGAGCAGTAGCAGGGCTTGGTGAGGTGGCCCATGCGGTAAAGGCAGTTGCCACCAAGCGCAATCATCTAAATTTGATCCCTGGGACTCACATGGGAAGAGAGAGCATGTCCTCAAATTGTTCTCTGACCTCTAAGTGTGCCCATGACATGTTCGCACACACACACAGTAAATAAACAAATAAATATTAAAAAAAAAAAAACCCTTCCTGCTCCAGAAAGCTAATTGGTGGTACTTGCCTGTTGTCTGGGGACTTTGAAGGGGACAGAAGACACTTGTAAGAAAGTGCGCATAAATACCGGGTACTGAGATTTTTCACTTACTAGGCCATGTCTCATTGGAGAAGCAGGGTACTGTGTTCAAACTCTCCTTTTTTTTCCTTTTATTTACTTCTTGGGACATGCTTTCACTATGTAGCCTTGACTGTCCTAGGGTTTGCTATTAGATCAAGCTGACCCAGAGTTGGCCCTCTGCCTCCTAAGTGCTGAGATTAAAGGTATGCAACCTACACCCAGCTTTATTATATTTGCTAGTCGGCTTACAAAGCACTGGGTTTTCATACATCTTTGGTTTTGTTTTGTTTTGTTTTCTTTTAATCCACCTCTTCTTCCTCTTCTCCCCCAACTCCTCTTGCCCCATCACCCGTGTATAATTTCCAGGAGTCCCTTCCCACTTCTTTCATATCCTGTGTTCTACTGTGCCCTCCCCAACAAGGCCGCTTCCTCTCTCCTCTCTCATGGGCTCTTTCTGGCTTCTTGTCTCCTTTTTCGAGTTTTGAGTCATAGTCTCTTTCTGTAGCCCAGGCTGACCTCAAACTCACAGCCTTCCTCATGCCTCAGTGCTAAGTCCTATGATAACAGTCCTAGGTTACCACTGCCCTGTATGAAACTCTGGTTGTCCCGGCTCCCTCCACCCTCCTGCTTGCATCACCTCCCAGGTGCTGGGATTTATGGATGCGTGCTGCCATGCCTACCTCCACCGATGTCTAAGACCTATTGGGACCAATACAAATACTCTATAAGTGGAGACTTAGGACACATCCATGATCTTGTGTTTTTTTACTCTTCTGTTTTCAGAGTGAAGGGAAAGCTTTGAGAATTCAGAATGGAAAGCAGAGAATAGACTAGGGAGAACCTGGTTGGTTATAACATATATGTGCACATGTATACACATGCATATACGTGTATATATATGTATATATAGTCTATAAAATCTCACCTTGTTCATATGCTAATCAGCAGATACATCAGAGTTCCACATTTAAAACAATTCCTAGTACCATCTCTACCTGAGCTGAAGGTGGCTGGGAGCTTTAGGGAGTAACCAGGTAAAGAAAGTAATAGAGAGTTGCGGGGATGCATCGCCCATTTGTCCAGTGTGAGAGTGCTTGCCTATTGTATGTAAGACCTTGGACATACTCACAGAAGAGGTGCAGGGGGCAGGAGAAAGAGAAGAAAGAGAATAAGAAAGATTGAAGAGGAAAGGGAGGCAGCCATGGGACACAGCAGCCCAGAAAAGCCTTAGCTGAGAGACTTGCTGCCCAGTACCCTCATCATCTGCATCATAAAGCCCCACCACCTTTGCAAAAGCAGGGAACTGCTGGGCAACACCTCGGTGACCCCTCGCCCCAGGGATCGACATTCCAAGCTCTTGTCATATTTGCAGTTTTCATCGGAGCTCCCACATCCCGCTTCTCACCCTTCTGCCCACACCCAGCTCCTCGCCTTTAGCACCAACTTGTTCACTCTACTGAAACTCTTCAGGGGCCAGCAGAGGGCTCGGTGTGTAAAGGCACTTGCTGCCAAGCCTTTAGACCTGAATTTGATAGCTAGGACTTACATGGTAGAATAAGAGAACCAACTCTCAAAAGTTATCCTCTGACTGTCACACATGGCTTGATTGTTCATACACATACACACAAATAAGTAAACATAAAAAGTTTTAAATAAATTTCATTTCTCATTGTTCAGCCTATACTCTCCCCCTCCCTTTGTTATATAAAGAGGCTAAAATTGTATATACTGTTTCAGAGTTATTTTCCCAAGGTACTTTGGGTTATACTCACTTAGTGGCCTCCGGGTCCTGTTCCTCCAGCCTCTACCTTACCTACAGTAGGCACACATGCTTTGGCAAGTCAACCTAATTCTGGCATGTCTCCTCTGTACTGACTTGTGCCCCTCCCCCTTACAGAACTCAGGAGACCACTCAGATCCTTTCTCCACCGTAAGAGAACCTCGGACTTCAACAGGGACCCGAGAGTCTCCTGGGAAATGTAACTGCAAAGATTCTTTGCCTATAAAATTAACTTGCTTTCATCTACATCTTCCAAATATGATTAATTTTTTCATATCTGTATTCTATGTATGTATGTATGTATGTATGTATGTATGTGTTTTGGTCAAATCTGTCCCCCAATATGTTTAACTTTTGGTATACAGCTCAGTGTCATAGAGTTGGAGAGAGTGTTAGAGCTCATTTAGTTAGTCTGGAAACTTTCCTATAGTAATTCCAGTGAGGGAATCCATTTAGTTTGAAAGGCAATGGTTATCTAATGTCAGCCCTAAAGATAAAGTAAAGCGTACTCACTTGAGGTCTGGGGATGGAACTCAGTTGGTAGAGTGCCTGCCTGGTGTAGACAAAGCCCTGGGTTCAATCCCTTGTATTACATAAACCAAGTGTAGCTGTATGCACCAGTAACCCCAGCACCAAGGAAGTAGAGAAAGAAGAATAAGGAGTTTAAGTAAATGAGTTCAAAACCAGCATGGGCTACATGAGAAGAGAGGAGAAGAGAGCCACTTGCAGCTTCTACCTACTCATTCCTGATCTTGGTTCTACTCTCCCTCTGCACAGAGCAAATCTTGGTCATTCTTCTACAAGACAGTCCCTGAAACACTGGGAAGCCATCCTGAATCTCCAAATATCTTTTCCATTGCATACATGCATATGCGAGTTTGTTTAGATTTTTATTATATGTTCTCTGTGTGTTTCTTTTTTTTAATTATTTATTTTACGTGTATGAAGTACACTGTAGCTGTCACACTAGAAGAGAGCACCAGATCTCATTACAGATGGTTGTGTTCAATTCCCAGTGGCTGCTGGAAATTGAACTCAGGACCTCTAGAAGAGCAGTCAGTGCTCTTAACCGCTGAGCCATATCTCCAGCTCATGTGTTTCTTCTTAAAAAAAATAAATAACTTGGGAGGCAGAGGCAGGTGGATTTCTGAGTTCGAGGCCAGCCTGGTCTACAGAGTGAGTTCCAGGACAGCCAGGGCTAAACAGAGAAACCTTATCTCAAAAAAAGAAAAGAAAACAAAACAAAACAAAACCATTTTCTTTCTTGCTTTTGTTTTTGTGTAAGTGTGCATCTGTGTGGTTATGTGTACGTGAGAGTAGGTTCCTGGAGAAGCCAGAAGAGAGCTTCAGATCCCCAGAAGATGGGCTTCTAGGCAATGTGAGCCACCTGATGTGGGTGCAGGGAAGTGAACACCCTTCCCTCGGAAGAGTAGTTTGTACCCTTAACTGCTGAGCCATCTCTACAGCCTCTGCTTATTCATCTGCCCACTCTGAAAACATTTGTGTAGACAAATGGAAAGGGGGCAGATGCTGTCACTGTAAGGGTAACATTTCTCTGAAACGCTCTGGGCATGCAGTACTCTGGATTTTAGCTGCTTCATCCCTGCATTGTTATATTAAATCTTTAAAGGCCTATAGACTGCCAAATGCAGTCCTGCTTATAGATCAATACTTTAAAAGTTGTTTTGACAGTAACGAAGGGGGAGCAGAGGAGGGAAGAGATGAGGGATTTTATCTGCCTGAGATGGAGTAAGTCATTCTCTTTGAAGGGGACGAGATGGTGTAAGTGACCTCTTGTTGTTCCTTTTAGCCCCAGGAGTCTAGCATTCAATATTTCTTTGATTAAAAAACCTTATAAATTATTAAGAGACTGTTTCAAACAATTGGCAAAGTGCTACATAGATGTTACCAGTAGCACTGTCTATTCATTTTAGATTAATAAATTAGTACTCACTTTCCTTTCAGTGGTAATAATGAAAGAGCTGACTAACCAATCCATTTTACATGTAACTTATCATCAAGTGCAGTGTAATAGGCGCAGGCCTGAACTGGAAATTATGGGGAAGTAGGGTTGTTTCAGTAACTTGTTGTTACATAACAAACCACCTGTGAAAAATGGCTTAAAACAACAATTCATTGGGAATGGTACCACACATATAATCCCAGCTCTTGGGAGGTAGAGATAGGAGGACCAGGAGTCATCCTCAACATTCCAGAGAGTTCAAAGCCAGCCTAAAGTACACAAAACCCTCCTTTAAAATAAACAAACAAATAAACAAGAACCATTGACTTAACTGCTTCGTGTTATCCTGTGCATTGGCTAGACAGCACTGGTAATCTAACCTCAGTTATTTCTGGACAATTTTACTGAAGGGTTAGCTGAGCAGGGAGGGACACGACATGGCCTTACGCGTGTCTGACAACCAATGCTGCTGTCAGTTGGAGATGTGGGCCCTCCTCTGTAAGGCTTCCTGCTGTGATCTGAACGATGCCCCTCCCTCTATTCATATATTGAAGTCCTGACTTACTGTGCTGGCTTACAAGTCTAGATAGCCTAGACTGGCCTAGAATTGACACCTACCCTTTTGCCTCAGTCTTCCTGATGCCAGGTGCTCTGTCCTGCATAGCTTGCTTCTAGAAGTCTGACTGCAGCGACTTGGGAGCAGAGAAATGACTGACACTGAAGAAACGATAGAATCACATACACAGAAGCTAGGACTAGGGGAGCTCAATCTGCTTTGATGGATGACACCTGGAAACTCAGAGCATTTATTTTTATACAGTAAAAGAGGAGCAGTCTCAATAGGAGGGCCCTGTCCGGGACTGGTCTCAGGTGTGGATGTCCAGGAGGAAGAAGTTGCAGCTGCTAGGTTTTTTTTACATAGGAGTCAATTGTACAGAGGAAGGATTTCGTAGCACCCCCACCCCGAACCTCACTAAAGGAGCTTCTGCCATTTCTGTGGGTCTGAGACCTAGAAGTCCTTGATGTGGCTGTGTCCATGTCAATAATACGCATTCACTCAGGATTTTATTCATTCCCCATAGCTGGGATTATAGGCATGTACACATTATGTCTAGATTAAATCTAGTTAAAGTCTGAATGTCTCGTCATTACTAGCATCACTTGTAAAACTCAAGGTGCTAGACATCTGACTCTCACATTGGTACCCAAGGTGCAGACAGAATTCATAGACATCTCAAAAACAAACATACATATACTTAACGTTTATCTGGATGGATGGATGGCCCAGTGGTTAAGAGCACCAGTTACTCTTTCAGAAAACTCAGGTTTAGTTCCCAGCACTGATCTGGTGGCTCACAATTATCCCTAACTCACAGTTTAGGGGATCTAACATTCTTATGGCCTCTGGGGATGAAGCACAAATACATACTTGCAGGCCAAGCAGTCATATACATAAGTATAAATAAATCTATTTTTAAAAAAAAAGGCTGGGCAGTGGTGGCGCACACCTTTAATCCCAGCACTTGGGAGGCAGAGTTCGAGGCCAGCCTGGTCTACAGGGTGACTTCCAGGACAGCCAGGGCTACACAGAGAAACTCTGTCTCGAAAAACCAGGAAAAAAAAAAAGGCTGAAGGCAGCACTGTTTTTAGTGTCAGTTGAGCCCAACACACATGAGCGACCTACCTTCTGCCCTGGATGCTTGCTGCCCTCCCTCTTTTGTCTCAGGCTGACAGCTCTACCTCAGCAGTTCCTCACTGTTGCATCCCTGTGAGGTATGGAATTTAAGGACAACTTGTAACAATTTCTTTGACTTTGCTGGTACATTAACCATTATGCCTGTGTGAGTATATTTGCTAACTTAATTTTTTTTTTTTTCGAGACAGGGTTTCTCTGAGTAGCCTTGGCTGTCCTGGAACCCACTCTGTAGACCAGGCTGGCCTCAAACTCAGAAATCCGCCTGCCTCTGCCTCCCAAGTGCTGGGATTAAAGGCGTGTGCCAACCGCCCGACTGCTAACTTAATTTTTAATGTTATGGCCATCTGTGTTATGTTAACAATAGCTTCTATCAAGACAGTACACTGTACAACTTGTGGGAAAGAATTTGGTGTTGGAGGGCAAACTTCAAGAATGATTCTCAGGCTGGTGAAATAGCTCAATGGTTAAGAGCACTAGTTGTAAGGATAATAGGTATAGAAGAGAGTGAAGATTCCCAATGTAATGGGCCAGCAAATATCTTCAACAAAATTATAGAAGAAAACTTCCCTAACCTAAAGAAAGAGATGCCCATGAACATACAAGAAGCCTACAGAACTCCAAATAGACTGGACCAGAAAAGAAATTCCTCCAGACACATAATAATAAAAACACCAAATGCACTAAACAAAGAAAGAATTTTAAAAGCAGTAAGGGAAAAAGGTCAAGTAACATATAAAGGCAGGCCTATCAGAATTACACCAGACTTCTCACCAGAGACTATGAAAGCTAGAAGATCCTGGGCAGATGTCATACAGACCCTACAAGAACACAAATGGCAGCCCAGGCTACTATACCCAGCAAAACTCTCAATTACCTGAGATGGAGAAAACAAGATTATTCCATGACAAAACAAAATTTACCCAATATCTTTCCACAAATCCAGCCCTACAAAGGATAATAGATGGAAAACATCAACATAAGGAGCAAAACTACACCCTAGAAGAAGCAAGAAAGTAATCTTTCAACAAATTCACACAAACCTAATTCCACCTCTTACAACAAAAACAACAGGAAGTGGCAATTACTTTTTCTTAATATATTAATATGAAAATATTACTAACATATCCTAATCAATTGAAATCCAATAATATGAGGAATTAGAAATTTGTTGATTGTCATCCAATGGTCTCTCTAATTTGGTGATTGGAAAAATAGGTCCAACATTGTACAATCCATATACACTTTCAGCTTGTTTGTTTGTGACAGTGTCTGGCTGTGTAAAACATAAAGGTCTTGAAATCTTGCTTCTCCTATCTAAGCCTCTCTATTAGTAGTATTGTTTATTTCGTGTCTTTACACTATACTATGGTTTTCGGAACAGCTTACATATTTCGAAAGTATTTCTATACCCAAAAGAAACGTAGACGATTAACTAGGGAGGTGGCTTGTAAGAGAACAACAAAGAGTGAGACTGAGTGCTTTGCTTGACGTTTGTAACTCTTGTATCAAGTTTGAAGAAGAGGACTTTATAAGTTACTCTTTCTTTAAGATGAATGCTTTTCCAAATTATCACAGCTAATGAACCAAATTCTTACCCTCACCTAATGTCTGTCCACCCTCCAAGCAGAACCTTTGTTCATTGAAACAGTTGGTGAATGACTTTATGGATAGACCATCTTAATACCTACACTATTTCTTAAATGAATGTAACCTGTTCTCTGTGGGCTGAGAATAAAGTCACTCACTCAAGTCAAATAGCTTTGACCATAGCAGGAAGTCTGTATCAAAAATCGTGCCTACAGTTCATTTCTTGGTGCAGCAGAACTATCAACTCTCAGCTTAGCTACGATGGAGGTAAAATCCTTTGGTGATGTGAGGGTCATTGAAGTATAGCCTTATTACAATGAAATCCAATGTCTAAAAATTGTTCTTATTTTGGGCTTGTACCACAGTAAGAGCTAAGATTTTAAACTCTACTAAATACAAAACAAACAAAAAGGCTTTATATATTTATGTTCATTTAGGAAAATACCAGTAGTGATGTATTATTTTGAAGTATACAGTTAATATGTTTGGAGTTATTTAAAATTTACATTGAGAAAAATGTATTTTCACTAATGCTGTAGACGAGCATCTACATAAGACTGTTAAATTGTTGTTTTATAGCAAACAAATTTTATAATACTTATTTGTATTGTTATAATATTTTATAAATTTTAAGGAATATGACAAAAAAGATATTGTAGGTATTGAAGGGGGTCTCTGGGAGGAGTTGGGGTACAAAATGGGAACAAGAATGTGATTTAATTTTATTTACTTAAAATATGTTTTTAAATGTTAACACATTCAGATAAATTGAAATCATGTAACTTTTTTCATCATAATGCAATAAAAGTTTAAAGAAAAAAAAAACCATTGGTTATTCTTCCATAGGTCCTGAGTTCAATTCCCAGCAACTACATGATGGCTCACAACCATCTATAAAGGGATCTAATGCCCTCTTTTGGCCTGAGGATGTATATGTGTTAAATAAATTAATCATACATTAAATAAATAAAATAATAATAAAAAAAGAATGACTCTCATCTTGGGCATGGTGGTTAAGGCAGGAGAATCATCACAGTTAGATACAAAATAACTTGAGCTATAGATGGAGACTCTTGTCAAAAATAAATAAATAGGGGCTGGCAAGATGGCTCAACGGGTAAGAGCACTGACTGCTCTTCCAAAGGTCCCGAGTTCGGATCCCAGCAACCACATGGTGGCTCACAACCATCTGTAATGAGATCTGACTGGTACATCTGAAGACAGCTACAGTGTATTATGCCGGATTGAGCGGGACCGGAGCAGCGGTCCTGAGTTCAATTCCCAGCAGCAACATGATGGCTCATGGCCATCTGTACAGCTACAGTATACTCATATGCATAAAATAAATAAATAAAATCTTTTTAAATAAATAAATAAATAAATACTGTGAACTTGGTCAAAAGCCCAGAACTCAGAAGGTCATGGGCCTAGGGGAAAACCTACTATTGTTTTACCTAACAGGCTGTTGTCAAACTGCCTTCTAAGTGCTGTGTTTATTACCCATAGGTTAGTGCTGTTCTCCATCTTGGCCAGAGAAATTTCTGCAGTGGTGAGCAGTTAGTGCAGAGACTCATAACTAGTAAAGGTACTTTGAATAATTGATGAGTCCTCAACTTTAAATGGGGCTTCTATATCCACTCTTCCTTCCCAGCTTCAAGGCACAAGGTATGTCACAAAAAAGGAGGTGAAGAAGGTGAAAGACTTGAAGAGCCAGAGGCAGGGCAGTAATGCTGTGTAGTCACAGGAGTGTCTCCTCTGTAAGATGTGACTGTTGTACTCATTAACTCAAGACAGCAAGATCAGTGTTCCAGTCAGTGGGCACACTAACTGGACCAGTAAGTTACAGAACAAGAAGAGATGGTGTGAAGAGAAGGGGAGGGGTTGGTGAGATTCACGGGAGAATGAGGGGAAAGCTGAAAGTAGATACAATCTGGATACATTCTATACACGTGTGAAATCTCAGGATGGGAAAGACAAGTATAAAAAAAGATCTCGGCCTGGAGAGATGGCTCAGTGATTAAGAGCACTGACTGCTCTTCCAGAGGTCCTGAGTTCAATTCCCAGCAACCACATGGTGCCTCACAACCATCTGTAATAGGATCTGACGCCCTCTTCTGGTGTGTCTGAAGACAGTTATAGTGTAGTATATTTATATAAATAAAATAAATTAATTTTAAAAAAAATCTCAAAAGAAAAGAGATGAGACTCAGCTGAGTCTCTTTTGTGGACAGGGTGTCAGGTTGCTGGGATTGCTGGAGAGGGAGAGGGAGAGGGAGAGGGAGAGGGAGAGGGAGAGGGAGAGGGAGAGGGAGAGGGAGAGGGAGAGGAGAAGAGAAGAAAAGAAAAGAAAAAAAAACCACTTTGCTGACAGATGGATTGTTCACTTAGAGTGCAGAGCTGAAACTGACAAGTCCTACTGACAACCATGTTTTCTATGGTCTGCCAAGCAGTGCCTCTCATCACAGGAACAATTGCAAAATGTTCTTCCTAGCTTTTAAAGACTCTGAAAGAAAAAAAAAGTTTAAAATAGGTTTCATGATTTGGTGAAGTGAAGAACAGATAAAATAAGGGTATATTTTGCCCAAAGACAAACTAGACTTTAATCTACCTGCATACTCAACAGACAGTATAAATACAAATGTTGACTAATTCCATTGTCTATAAACTACTTTGAGGGGGCAAAGGAGGTTGTGGCAGGGTCTCCTGTAGTCCAGGCTGGCCTGAAAACTACCTACATAGCAAAGATGGCCCTGAACTCCTCGCACCCCACTCATCCTAGGTGCTAGGATTACAGAAATGCATCAGCACACCCCGCTTCTATAAACTTCTTACCCCAAATGAAAACTTCCTCCTCGCCGAATGCCTTGCACTGTCTACCTCGTACACCATCCTGTGTGCTTGTGTGCGACAGGGTGGGCTAGCCTCGAACTGTAGCCATCCTCCTACTTTGGCCTCTTAAGGGCTGGGATTATAAGGAAGTTGCTACTAGACCCAGCTCAACAGCATTTTGTTTGTTTGTTTGCTTTAATTTTGTGTTTGGCAGAAGCTTGAAAGTTGTTTTCTGCCAGGCAGTGATGGCACACCCCTTTAGTCCCAGCACTTGGGAGGCAGAGGCAGGTGGATTTCTGAGTTCAAGGCCAGCCTGGTCTACAGAGTGAGTTCCAGGACAGCCAGGGCTACACAAAGAAATCCTGTCTCAAAAAAAAAAAGAAGAAGAAGAAAGAAAGAAAGTTGTTTTGTTTTCTGAGATAACACCACCCCACTCCCCAGTAAATAAATAAATAGAATTTAAAATCCTTTTAAAGTAAAAAGAGGGCTAGTGATGTAGCTTGGTGGTAGAGCCCTTGCCCAGCATGCAAGGCCCTAGGTATCATCCCTAATACATAAACATAAACACAGCAGCAGCAACAACAAAGCCCTGAAGTCCTGATGGGTATAAAGTCTTGGCATACTAAAAGGGGCCTACTGTGACTGTGCAGGAGCCTTCAGGTGTGAGAAGGCCCTCACAAGGCTGGTGTCTGCTTTCTGAGAGGAGACTTGGAATTGGTCTAGACAGCTAGAATAAAATCCACCTGAGAACTTAACTCCAGGGCTGCTGAGCTTACTGAAGTGCCTTTCCAAGTATAACGAAGGGAGACACGTGGCCTCTACCTCTCCACGTAGAGGCTCACACAGGCTCGAGAATCTGGACTCTGAGAAAGTCCCTTGCTCAGGTTAATACGGCAAAATCTTTGCAGACTCCAATGGTGTCCGTATGAAGTTCATTGTTCTAGATAGGGTCATAAAATAGGAAAGAAATGGGTGGTCTAATTGTTGGTGAACTAACGACCTTGTGTAGGAGAGATAAGACACTTAGCTGGTTTTAGAAACAGTACCACAACTTGAAATACTAGACACAAGGAAAGACACATACTCTTTAAAAAAAAAAAAAAGTTTATTTATTTTATGTATATAAGTATACACTGTAGCTGTACAGATGGTTGTGAGCCTTCATCTGGTTGTTGGGAACTGAATTTAGGACCTCTGTTCACTCTGGCTGGCCCGGCTTACGCAGTCCCTGCTTACTCCGACCTAAAGATTTATTTATTTATTATACATAAGTACACTGTAGCTGTCTTCAGACACCCCAGAAGAGGGCGTCAGATCTCATTATGGGTGGTTGTGAGCCACCATGTGGTTGCTGGAATTTGAACTCAGGACCTTCGGAAGAGCAGTGAGTGCTTGCTCTTACCTGCTGAGCCCCAAGCCCAAGGCACATACTCTTGATATAACTGCGCTGAAGGAGCAATATTGAGCTACAGACAGGACTGTAGAGGGCTCCATAGGTTTGTCACCAACCCTGATAACCTATTTGACTCTCAAAGCTCACATAAGAGAAGGGGAGAGCCGATTCCCACAAGCTGTCCTATGCTTTCCACACAAATACTGTGGTACCCACCCTCTCCTTAAATGCACACAAAATAATAGTAACTAAAATTAAAGGCTTAAAGGTAGTTCAATGGGCTGGAGAGATGGCTCAGCGGTTAGGAGCACAGGCTGCTTGCTCTTCCAGAGGTCCTGAGTTCAATTCCCACCAACCACATGGTGGCTAACAACCATCTGTAATGGGATCCGATGCCATCTTCTGGTGTGTCTAAAAGTAGTTCAATAGAGAGCTCTTTTGAAGAGAATTTAATTTTATAGAACATAATTTCTAAGAATTTCTATCATAATCCTAATTAAAAATCCATTTCATATCAAGCAACTTTTCATATTTATGCTAAGTTATGACGTGCATAAATATTTAGAGTCTTTCTAGTACAGCAGCATTCCATTTTGATGCTCTAAAAAGTGGGTCAATCTGGTGTGGACCATTCCCGCAGAGTGTACGTTCTCAGGCCCTTCTGTGCAGGTGCTGGATCGGGGACTCCGGTTATAGCTGTAAAAAGAGTTCTTATCTCTTCCAGGAAACTGTAGTCTTAGGGAGATATCAGTCAAGAAAAAAACGATAATTAAAGTAGACTGGGTTAAGTGCTGAGGCAGGGGAAATGATCTAACAGCAGAGAAGTAGGCCAGGAAGGCTTTTTCAGCACAGGAATCCTGAGGACTCGCAGGAGTCGGCCTGGGAAGCTAGGGTGGGGGAAAGGAGGAAGGCAGCATCCTCCCAGCCCAGCCCACGAGAGACCAGAGACCACAGGGCGGGCGGTGTGAAGCTTTCTGTTACCTTTTTAGCATCCCCAAGTGTTTGTGTTTGCCGAGCCCAGGAGAAGTGATAGAAAGCATAGAGGATGGGCTGTGTGAGCGATCCCTGTAGTGTGAGACTGAGAGGCACGAAATGTTGTTTCCACACGGGCAAACCCGAATAAGGGTCGTGACACAGATGCAAATTTAGCTCTGTTGTTTTGATTCCAGGTCCCACCCAGTAGTTCAAGGTAAGATCCCCCTGCCTCAGCGTCCTCACCTGTGTTCCTAGGATTACAGGCAAGCAGCACTACTCAGGTCAAGTTTCTGCTGTTGTGTCTTGCTTGTTTATTTGTTGTTTTGCTTTGCTTTTTTGAGACAAACTCTCATTATATATCCCTGGCTGGCGTGGAACTCGAGGAGATCCACCCTTCTCTGAGTGCCAGGAACAAAGTTTGCTACCACGCTCGTTTTAGGCGACTCTTTACAGTCATTTCCCCCCTTTTTCGAGACAGGGTTTATCTGTGTAACCCTGGCTGTCCTGGAACTCACTCTGTAGACCAGAACTCATTCTGTAGAACTCAGAAATCCGCCTGTCTCTGCCTCCCAAGTGCTGGGATTAAAGACATGCGCCACCACTGCACGGCTTCGGTCATATTTCTTGTTTTTAGTGGGCTGGACATCACTAGGGCCTTGCACATGCTAAGCCATCATTCCACCATCGAGCTATGCCTCAGCAGCTCTAACTCTCTTTTTTTTTTTTTTTTTTTTTTCAAGAGAGAGTCTCTCTGTGTAGTTTTGACTGATCTAGAACTTACTTTGTAGACCAAGCTGGTCTCGAACTCAGCGATCTGCCTGCCTCTGCTTCCCAAGTGCTGGGATTAAAGACATAAACTACCGCAGGCTTTTCTTTCACTTTTAATTTGAAGTAGGGTCTCTCAGCCGGGCGGTGGTGGCGCACGCCTTTAATCCCAGCTCTTGGGAGGCAGAGACAGGCAGATTTCTGAGTTCGAGGCCAGCCTGGTCTACAGAGTGAGTTCCAGGACAACAAGGGCTACACAGAGAAACCCTGTCTCGAAAAAAACAAAACAAAACAACAACAACAACAACAACAACAACAAATGTGTAAAAGAAGTAGGGTCTCTCTTAAGTTGCTCAGGCAACTGGCTTTGAAGTGGCTCTACAGGTCCTAGGCAGGCCTTGAACCTATGATCCTCCTTTCTCAGGTGCTCAGTATAGGATTTACAGGCCTGTGCCACCAGGCTCAGATTTTGATCATATTTTTCCATTAATTTATTCATCTATTCACTTTACATCCTGATTGCAGCCCCTTCTACTCCCTATTCCCCCTCACACAGCCTCTCTCCTATTCCCCACCCCATCTGACAAGCAGGAGGTCCCCCCTAGGTATCCATCCACCCTGGCACATCAAGTCACTGCAGTACTAGGCACATCCTCTCTCATTGAGGCCAAACAAGGGGGCCAATTAGGGAACAGGATTCATAGTCAGGCAATAGAGTCAGGACCTGCGTGAAGACCAGGCTGTACATCTGCTACATAGGTGTGTGTGGGCGGAGGGAGGTGCTAGGTCAAGCCCATGTATGCTCTTTAGTTGGTGGTTCAGTCTCTGGGAGCCCCAAGGATCCAGGTTAGTTGGCTCTCAGTTTTCCTGTGGAGTTCCCATCCCCTCTGAGTCCCTCAAGCAGGGATCTCTGCTCAATACATTTATATTCAAGTGTTTTTGATTTTGTTTTAAGAAGCAAAGTCCTTGAGTACTTTCTCACTCATGTGAGCCATTGCTCTTCTCTTCTCTTTCATTTTTCTTTTTCTTTTTTTATTGGATATTTTCTTTATTTACATTTCAAATGTTATCCCCTTTCCCAGCCCCTCCTTCCAGAAACCCCCTATCCCATCCTTCTTCCCCCTGCTTCTATGAGGGTGTTCCTCCACTCACCCACCAACTCCCGCCTCCCTGCCCTTGATTCCCCTACACAGGGGCATCTATTGAGCCTTCATAGGACTAAGGACCTCTCCTCTCATTGATGCCTGACAAAGCCATCATATGCAGCTGGAGCCATGTGTACACCTTGGTTGGTGGCTTAGTCCCTGGGAGCTATGGGGATTCTGGTTGGTTGATATTGTTGTTCTTCCTGTGGGGTTGCAAATCCCTTCAGCTCCTTCAGTCATTTCTCTAACTCCTCCATTGTGGACCCCATAGTCCAATGGTTGGCTGCAATTATCCACCTCTGTATTTGTCAGGCTCTAACAGAGTCTCTCAGGATACAGCTATTTCAGGCTCCTTTCAGCAAGCATTTCTTGGCATCCATAGTAGTGTCAGGTTTTGGTGACTGTATATTGGGATGAATCCCCAGGGAGGACAGTCTCTGGATGGCCTTTTCTTCAGTCTCTGCTCTACACTTTGTCTCTGTATTTGCTCCTATGAGTATTTTGTTCCCCTTTCTAAAGAAGACCAAAGCACCCATACTTTGGTCTCCTTCTTCTTGAGCTTCATGTGGTCTGTGAATTGTATCTTGGGTATTCTGAGATTTTGGGCTAATATTCACTTATTAGTGAGCGCATACCATGTGTGTTCTTTTGTGATTGGGTTACCTCACTCAGGATGATATTTTCTAGTTCCATCTTTCTTTCTTTCTTTCTTTCTTTCTTTCTTTCTTTCTTTCTTTCCTTTCTTTTCTTTCTTTCTTTCTTTCTTTCTTTCTTTCTTTCTTTC
>JADRCD010217214.1:0-26230 GCA_019843815.1 Montemys delectorum
GAGTATTTGCAGGCTATCTATAGCTGTCAGCACAGAGAAACATGTTCTCACTGAAGGTAATGATTTACAAGGCACAGGAAGGATTTTTGATCATTTGAGAGTGTGTTTCTGTTGTTATTTGTTTTTATATTGTGGGGATAGTGTGGAACAATTTAACTCAAGCTGCCTTGTAACTTACTATGTAGCCTGGCTTGGCCACAGATCTTCTATTTCAGCCTTTCAAAGACAGAAGTAAAAGTTCAAATCACCATGCTCTACTGGCAGACAACATTTGAAATGCTACTCTTAGTGGAGCAAATATAAAATGTAGTACTGATTTTGAAAGGCTACTCTGTTACAAAATTGTGGTAAAATTCTATTATTCTATCGACAATGGGTTTTCTTCTTTTCATGATTTTATATATGTTTTTCACTTCCTGGAACACTCATAATCCAGTTATCGATTCCTTCAGATTTCATTTGAAACAAAACTTCTTCATTGTATTCAATTTGGATACACATATTAAATTACCTTTGTTGTAGTACCTTTAAGTCTGTACTTATATTAGGTTATAAGGTGCTGTTTTAGTTTAATTCTGTATCTGAAAATAGTGTTTATTTTTCTATCTGTAGCACTTGTTACAGAATTGTATGAGAACAGTCCATTAGATCAATGACTTAAGTCCCTAGGGACCTTTAAAAAGTGAAATGGTATAGGCAAACAATCAGCCGAACTAAAATTTACAGAAGATGCTGGGAGAGAAGGGAAGGGCCGTGAACGAAACAGAGCCGCGCAAAGGAGGAGAAAGGAAAGGAAGATGAGAGCTAGGACTTCATTTTCATCATCAGTGTACACAGAAGTGACAGGAACAATTGTCATTGGTAGTTTTCAATGTCATTTATGTCAAAGATACTTATTTGTTGCTGCATTCAGGTGAAAGAGGAATAAAATTTATGTCAGTATAAAGGCAATGTTTATGAGCATATCTTGCAAAATCAAAACATATCAAACAGAGGAACTGAGATGAATAATTATTCTGGCTGTATATTTCTTCCTGAAATAATGTATGTATCCATTCTATTGATAGCATGCAGCCTAAGTGCTTGTTAATGAGGAAAACTGCCAATGGAATACGTTAATTTCAATTTTATTTTGATATTAAGAACATTTACTACGAAGATCATCTCCTGTATATTCAGTAACCTGTTCAGAATTCAAGTTCCATCAGAAGCAAATATTTTCACATTGGAATGGTCAAGAAATATTTCACAAGCCATAGGTAACTCTAATAAAATAATATTGAAGAAAATAATATTTGCTTCATATCTCTAAAAATTTAACAAATTACAAATGTCAGGCTAAGTATGTAGAAGCAGCATGCTCATATTTATTTGGAAATGGTACTTATTTTATTTAAAAGTCATAACATAATTTAATTTACTATTTTTCTTTCAAAGTAAAAAGATTAATAATGTAATTTTAATCATTCTCTTAGATGAGATTTGAAGAACACATTTCTAGTTCTTAATAACAATACTAAAGATTTTAGAAAAAAAATTATGATAACATATAAATACAACAGTAAGCATAATTCCATATTTTCATGGAAATGTCGATGAAGCAAATAACTTTTTTAATTAAGTATTTGAACAAATCCTATCAAGTCCAAACTATGCTTTGAAAGAAATTTTAACAATTACTGAAAAGAGTTAGTTTAAACAGATATCTTATACTCTAAGACGTTTCTATTTAGTTTCAATCATGAATCATGGATAAATGATCAAGCTGTCTCTTATTGCAAATTGTGATAACATTTTTTCATAAATTGCATTACCTTATGCTCAACTTTTAGTGACTTGTACCACCATTACAAATATTTTATGCTAGTCAATATTTTGACATTTATATATTAGCACTTAATTCTCATTAAGTTATTATACAATACCTTCCAAACTATGTAGTTCAAAAATCAAATTATTTCTACTATTTAAAACAAGTTATTGGATAAATTTATTTTTACTGCCTTATGACAAATATTTGATACATAATAATGGCATTTGTGATATGAGCATATTTTTGAGTACTGGAAATATTGCTCAGATAAAGTTGAAACATATCTATCCTCTTAAACATTTATAGATTCCTAATGGAAAATCTTTCTAAATTCTTTCTGACAGCTCTTGAAAAATTTTATCTTTACATATAGTCACCAAGCCAGAACTTTTTACTCGCAACTAATTGGAACATCAACCCAGTGATCAGCCTTCCCCAGTAGAAACGCTTGTCCTCTCGCAGTCAGTGTACTACTACCAAATTCTATGAGTCAGCATTGTCACATGCAATCATCATACTATCGCCTTCCTTTCTGCATCTGCCTTATTTCAGTTAACCAAAGGATCTAATGTTACATCTATGTACTCATGGTGTAACAATGTTTATTCTTCATATGCCATAGCATCCCAAATGTACCTCATAAAGACCTTTCTTCAAATCATTTCTTTAATACCATAAATAGTTAGTTATAAAATTCATATAGATGTGCAAATGTATTTTTGAGCTACTACCCATGTCTCTTAAACTTTGAATATAAATCAAATATAAGATTAATGAGCTATACAAATTTTCTATTTTACAATTTTGGAAGAATCTCCATATTTTCATACTTTTTATACTAGCTACACTACATGACATTCATACCTATAATGTGAACTAATTTTTTTCTCTACATCTTCATTGGCAAATTATTTTGGTGACAGCCATTCTTCTTGAAGTTTGAGTATGAAATTTTGTTATTCTAAGAAGACATATTCTATTGGCCATTTATTTTTTTTATTAATATTGTTGATTGATATAATCTAATGAACTTCATATTAATTGAACAATATAATCTAGGGTAAACACGTGGTAAATCTCACTAAACTTACTAAGTATTTGTCCTGCAAAATTAGATTTATTCCACTGATTCAGTAGCACTGTTTCTTCAGTTTTCTTGTTTACATTACTTTGTAGTGTAGGTTATTCCTCACGTGTCCAAACTCTACACTTTCCAAACTGCTTTGTTGTTGTTTGATCGTTTTAAAATTCTTTACGCATATTATAGATGCACATTTCAAGACCATATATGCTAGCACTTGTATGCACGTGTGTTCATGTGTATGTGTGTATGTTTGTGTACATGTGTATGTGAGCTTGCATAAATATGCACGCATGCATGTACCTTTTTCTGTGTGTGTGTGCCTGCATGTGTGTGTGTATGTATGTGTGCGTGTGAGTGTGTATCAGTGTGTGTGTGTGTGTGTGTGTGACTTATATTAGAAGTGTAGTTTTAGGTAATATATGTATATTTACACAATGGTTAAATATTAGCCACTATAGAACTTTTTATTGTTTAAAATGACAAAATTTGGCAGTCTGTTATTATAGCAAGTATGAACATATGGTAAATCATAACCATTAAGATTACTATAAATATGCATATACATAGTTATTACCAAACTGATTAATATACAGAGCAAGTTACTCTAATTAAAACAATAGCCCTATATACATATTTCAAAGTTCAACTCTTGGTATTTTACTAAAGTCTCAAGGACTGAGGCAGCAAGCACAGGGACAACGTGAATCCACACAAGGGCCTCTATGAATAAAGTACAGCAATCAGCTTACCGTTTTCATGGGACCCCCACGATGAAAAAAACTAAATTTCTAACTTTTCTTATTCCTCTTAGGAATCTTTTCCTCCTGTTGGGCTGCAATGTTCAATATGAAAGTATCTGTTTCATCTTAAAATATGTTTTTTTTATTTTCTCATGTTTACTTGCTATCTTTTAGAAGCCTGTTCTTTTTTAATGTGGCAGAAAAGTAGATCCAGAGGTGAGGAGAGATTGGGAGAAACTGGGAGAGTTGAGGGAGGAAAAACTATAATTGTGATTATATAGTATGATAAAAGAATCTATTTTAATATAAAAACAAACATAGAAGCATGAAAATTTCAATATATATATACACTGAAATTCTCCTAAAAATTTAGTAACCAGATATATTTCCTCTGACAATAGAATACAAGATGTTTCATGCTTAGAACACATTCACATAACTATAGTATTTAGGTTAAGAGTTCTTTAAAATGTACTGCACATATTACAACATGTTTAACATCATCCTTAATTTGTTTAAAACTTTTTCTTTGTAGAATACTATATTCAGCTCTAGAAAGCATACAGGTCACCAAATATGCCCTGAGTATCAAAGTTTCCCCGAGATTCTAAGCACTGATTATTGAAAAGACCCTTCCACAGAATACCTTTACCCCCCCATTCATCTAAAATTATAGAAAAATTATTCTGACTTTGCCTCATATCTCCTATTATTTATAAAGTAAAATACAAAGTGTTGTGTAACATTTAACTTCTGAACTCCAGAGACCAAACCAGTATTTGGGATTATAACTTCCTACTGAAAAATATTTCTTTGTGTAAGTTGTTGCACACACACACACATACATACACATACACACACACACACATATATATATATGGTCTATGTAAATATATTTATGTTCATTAATTAGATATCATCTCCAATATATAATATATTATTGATAACATCATGTATTATATATTTTAATCAATTCTTAGAGAATCTATGGACTATGTATAGATTATTAAATATACTCAATGCTCCCCTTTTCAAAGATAATTATAGATATATTTTATGTGTACTTTTTCCATATTACCTATTCACATATAAATTTTAAAGACATGGAAGTTGTACAACTCTTCTGTTTCTTTGACTCTCATTTCAGCAACTATTTTTTATTTTCTATAGAACTTTTATGTCCTTAGATAGTTTTAAAGATATATAAAAGAAGGGAGAAACCAAGAAAAAATCTCATGATTTCTAGTAAATAAAATAACTTAGATATTAATATATTAATTTGTAGCATTGTCAAATACAGTAAAAATTCTGAGACCCTGTGTGGAGTGTTATACTTATCTATAATGGAAAGAGAACAGGAATATAAAGATTGTATCTAACTCCACAGATTTGCTCAGCTGTATTCAACACTGGTCTAGTCACAAAGGCTAGGAAATGGAAAAAAGGACCAAATACATTTCCACAGATGAAAGGATAATAAAAATGTGGTAGCTATTGGCTATGGCATAATATTAAACTCTAAAGAAAAAAATGAAATAAAACTATTTAAAATTTGAAAATATATTGATGGACTTGCAAATGGTTATATTGAGTGAGGTAAACAACCCCAAGAAAAACAAATGTTATATGTTCTTTCCTATTTGTGGTTCCTTATTCCAAAACCTCAGATTTAAGTGTATAACTTGGAGTAACTCCAAAAATATCAAATTATAAAGGGACAATGGGTGAGGGAGGACAGCCTGACAGAGGAAGAATGGAATAGAGGTGATATAGATTAGGAAAAAGAAATAAGGCAGGGGGCTCCAGTTGGAGAGGGTAAGGGAGGTAAACAGAGAAGGAAATAGAACAAATAACATTAAGGATGTTCTTTCAAAGAATCATATTATTTTATATTTAATTAAAGTTATGTATATATGTTATTATAATAATATATTATACTAATAATATATGATAGTTTATAATATATTAGATATATTCTATAATTACTATGCTATATCATATATTATATGTATTATATATACTATATATATGTTATTGTATGATAATAGTATATAAAATTATCTCTCCATAAATACATATATATATGGAGAAAGAGAGAATTAAGTTATGAACTGATAGTGTTTCCTACAGGATCATTGACCAATGAAAATCCCTTTTTGAGTGGTTGGGCAATTCAAGTAACACCCAAAACAAAAAAAATCTATGGTTGTTGCCCTCTGTTGCCTCCCAGATATAAAAGTTCCAATTGCTGAAGACATTGTATACTCTTTAATTTTAAAACATTTAAGAATTATATTTTATTAACTTAGACAGTAAGTCCATCACACAGAAATAGCTAAGCTCAGAACTGTGTTACTCTAATGTACAAGCTCTATGGGAACTGATTTTGACATGTATGTTTAACTCCTTTTGCAAAGACATCTAAATAAATAGAAAGCAAGATTTGATTCATACCAGGGCTAGCTGAACCACCTGTGTAGCTTAGTCTTCATGAGAGTTCCTCAACAACTGGACCAATGACTGACCCCAAATCTGTTGCCTGCCTAGGGATACTGTTTGCCTAACTTGGCTGCAGTGACTGGCCTCAAAGGGAAAGGTTGTACCTGTGTCTTGACATGCCAAGCTGGATTGGTACCCAATGGTTATCTCCCCCTTCTCAGAGGTAACAGGGAGGATGGGGATGTGTGAGAGGGCTACTGGGAAGAATATACATAAGAATAACTCTCCAGGGTTTCCCATTGTAGTTTGGCCAATCCTTGGCTTTAACCTAAATTTAGGCCCATGTACCAGCCTTTACATTGATAACAGCACCTAGTATTTCCATGCATAAGCGATTTGTTAACATCACCTCTTTCATCTACATCTGAAATAGCTGCAGCCAGTGACTGAACCCACATACATGAGCCGTGTTAACAGGATTTGGTGATTTCCTTATTCATGAGAGCTGATCTGGAAAGTTATTTCCACAGATGGCATGAAAGGCTTCATTGTTAATCCGCTGTGATCAAAATGCAGGCTTGAGACCACCAGCTCACACACTATTACTCTGGGTAACAATTTCCTGGAGAGATAAATGTTTAATTCTTACAAAGTGTGGCATGTCCAAGAGAGGTAAGCATTGCATGGGCACCAAAATGCATGAGGATGCATCTATAGACTGCTTTGAAGAATCACCACCATTTATGCTCAGTTTTAGTACAATGTCAGTTGCAAGGTAGATTATCCGTAAAGAGTAGTTGAAAATTTTTTTTTCCTATAACATTTTTTTTGTTCCACTTATCCAACCAGATATTTTTACATGTCTCAGGTTTTATGAAATTCATGGTAATTCCTGGTCATTACCTATCATAGCTATTTGCTTACTAAAAAGTTAAATTAAAAAATACATTTCATATGTAAATAGGTAATTATAACATGCATGTGATATAATTTTCTCCAGATTATTTTTCCTTGCTATTCAGATTCTAGCAAATGCTTGTTCTTACCTATGCTTGAAGCTGACATAAAGCATTCATTTTACTTGCATCATATCAAGCTCTAATAAATTTATTTGCCATAAATGGACAAAAGAGAATTCTTTGAAATTCCATGGACATATTTAGTTACCAAAGAAAAAAATTATAAACACTTTTTTATTCATGAAAACATAAGTACTTGTCATTTCTAAACCTTTATTAACTGTTGGGAATCTATGAGCAATGAGCATGTAGCTTTTATTCCTTCATTTCTTCCTCCTTCTCCTAACTTGGCTGCCTTATCTAGTCTCAATAGAAGAAGATGAGCCCACCTGTACTGCAACATGATATGCTAAGACTAGTTAATATTCATGGGAGACCTCCCCTTCTCCTAGCTGATGGTGGAGGGTAACATGTGGGGAGGGGAGAAGAGGGAGCAAATGGGAGGAGACGAGAGAGGTAAGCTGAGATCAGGGATGTAAAGTAAATAAATAAATTAATTAAAAATCCATTCTTTACTCCAACCTTAATGTTATCAAAGTTTAAAGATGAATGGAATGAAAAAACATCCTGATTGTACTCCATGAAACAGAGCCAAAACCCAGGTTTCTATCACTACTACTGCAGAGCACATGGCTTACTAAGAATAAGTTTGCTATCTGGGGACTCTCCTTGTCTCTACAAATGGGTCATCATCTGCACTTCATTTGCTTCAGTTCATTTTTAATACATTTGTGACCAAGTATATTACATTGTTTTAATTTATTTTTCTATTTATATGTATAATGTTTGGACTAGATGCAAATCCCAGCACCAGTGAATGCCTGGTCACTAGAGGAGGGCATTGAGTCCCCTGGAAATGGAGTTAGAGATTGTTGTGAGCTGTCCTATAAATGTCTTAAATTTAACCTGTGTCCTCTTGAAGAACAACCAGTGCACTTCACTACTGAACCTTCTCTCCAGCTCCACAAAATATAAAGATATTAACTCCTTTATTGAATTTTCATTATTTTAAAAACCTTCATACTATATATTTTGATCATGTATTTACTCATTTACTCTTCCCTCAACTCCTCCTAGATTCCTCTACTTCCATATCCAGCCAAGTTTGTGTTGTTTCTGCTGTTGAAAAGAAACACCAAGAAAGCAAAACCAAAAAGATAACAAATATCAGAATATAACAAAAAGTGGCACACATAAAAATATAATGTCCAGTTTTTGGTGATCAACTACTCCTGAGTATAGAGCCTGTCACAGAGTATTGTTGCTATAACCAGTGTTACTCTACTGGGAAAAAAAACCCTGAGTTTTCTTCACTCAGAAGGTATTCATTGCAAGCAGCTTCTGGGTTGTGGTGGGACTTTCTACACTATTTCCCCTGTGTTGGGAGTTTGTCTGCATTGAATTATCCAGGTTGTCATAGTCGCTATGAGTTCAAAGATGAATCATCCAGTTGTGTCTAAAGATATTGTTCCCATGGAGTCATCCATCACCCCTGGCTCTTGTAATCATCCTGTTTCCCCTTCTGTGTAGATTACTGAACCTTAAGGGGAGGTGTTTGATACTGACATCCAATTTAGGATTAAGTGCTCCAAAGTCTCTCTGCAGATTGTCAAGTTGCCAAATTCCTTGTTTATTGTCATGAGCTGCAAGAAGTTTCTCTAATTAGGGTTGAATGATGCACAGATCTGTGGCTATAGCAATATGCTATTAGGAGTTGTTTCATGGTTATGTGTGTATAGCAGAATAATGGGCAGTTTTTGTCCACATCTCCATATCCTATCTAGTCCAGTGATTGGGGCTTCGTTAACAGTTCCAAGAGGTAGTGGCCCTTAAATCCAAGCAAAAAGTAATTGACTCCAACATATCTTATGGTCAGATTGGTGTTATTGGTTGACAAGTTCATAGCTGTGTCTAATTGATGGTTATTTTTCTCCTTAGGTAGTGTGTACAGTATCTTCTACCACTATGAATACTATGCTTTACAGGTTAAGTATCTAGTTGGTTTACAGTTAGGTTGCAACTTTCTAGGTTCAATCTTCTGCTATAGGCATTTACTACTAGGTTGTGGATTGGAGACAACAGTGTTGGCCATTGCCAATAATGTTTGGGAGTTCTATGCAAAAATGTTAGCAAGATATGACCCATTTATGTAACTAGTTATTCTACTTGGATTCTCATGATGACTACTAGGGGAATATTCTCGCCATTATATGGTAACTCTATTTAAATTACACACACAAACACACACACACACACACACACACACACACACACACGGAATATTCTAAGTAGTAGGTTCCATAGAGATTTTCAAGAGGACTTTAGTTTTAGTTTGCCATTCCTCATATTCTCGTATTAAACCTGCTCTCACTTCCACCTCCCCATTTAATCATCCTAGTCTAACTCCCCCTTTCTCCCCTTACAGTACCTCTTTCTACTTCCCCTTCCTTAGGAGGTCCACTCCTTGATGCTGATCCCTTAGTAGTTACTTAACATCTGTGGATATTATGAAGAAAAAGCACATAATTAACTACTAAAATCTAAAGTTTATAAGCAATAACATCCAATACTTGTTTTCCTAGGTCTGGTAACCACACACAAAATAATTTTTTTCTAAACTCATCTGTTTATTTACTAATTTTATTTATTAACAACTGAAGAACATTACAGTATGTAATGGAATGTTCATTATCCATCAGTTGATAGACATCTAGGCTATTTGTATTTTCTGGTTATTATAAATATATCAGCAATGAATATGAATTATCATGTATATATAATAAAAATATAGAGGCTTATATATGCTAAAGTTTGGTAAACTTGCTAAAGATTGGATCTGGAGAGGTATCTATTTTAACCCTTTAGAGGAACTGTAAAAGTTGTTAAACTCTCATCAGAACAAGTCTCCCCTTTTTGTTCATCCTCACCAGAATTTGTTGTCATTTGATTTATTGATCTTAGACATTCTTACTGGGGTGAGATGAAATCTTAAAGTTGTTTAAGTTTTCTTTCCATGATGACTAAGAATGTTGAAAATGTTTCTCAGCCATTTATTTACATCTTTTGATAAGTTTCTGTTCAGTTCTACACACCATTGTATCTGTTATTTGTTTTCATGTTGTTTAGTGTTTTATTTCTCTATCTATTCCAGATACTAATCTTTCAAATGGATAATTGGTAATATTAATTGAATGTTTCCTCCAAAAATGCAATGTTATAGAAGTCAGTATAATATCTATTTTTCAAAATGCATAATACCTTGAACTTTTACTTTCTTTGGAATTTCAAGACCAACATGAAATACAGAGACCACAAAATGGAAAGAAAATTAAAATAGATATTAAATAACCCAAATTCATCAAAATGTTTCAAAACATAACATTGAAAAAGAAAATAAATGTGGTCCAATAAATTATTACTTTCCCTTTTGGAAGATTGATGTACTTCTCACTGTCATGAACTACACACGCTGGTGGTGTTCCAAATGTTTAAAATGTTTAAGATGATCTCATGCAATGTAGATTTAAATTCCAGTTAGTACTGATAAACAAAGATTTAGTGAATCAGAAATAATTGTGTAAACCATAAATGTATTATATTGTAAATTCTTTAGCTTATAAAATAAAACATTCTCAAATTAAAACACTTATTCCAAATTATGTTAATTTTTAGATTTAGTTGAATATTATGGTTAATTCTCATAAAGCCAAGGAAATTTCATGTACAGTATATTAAAGACAAGATCAAACTAAGGCATCGTGATGCAGATGAGTTACTGGAAGGTTGACACCAGGCAGGGCTGTATAGTGTTAAATCATTGTAGCATTTGCATTTTGTATTTTACATTAAGAGAGTAGAGTGACTGTTTTGTCTGCAACCATAACCATTTGTATTAAAACTTAATAGTAATATATACTTGGTACTGAGCACTGGGTCCCCAATGGAGGAGTTAGAGAAAAGACTAAAGTAGCTGAAGGGGTTTGCAACCCCATAGGAAGAATAACAATATCAACGAACCAGAGCTCCCAGGGACTAAACCACCAATCAACAAGTACACATGGAGCAACCCATGGCTTCACACACACATGTAGCAGAGGATGGCCTTGTTGGACATCAATGGGAGGAGAGGGCCTTGTTCCCTTGATGGATCAATGGCCCAGTGTAGAGGAATGCCTGGGCAGGGAAGCGGGAGTGGGCAAGTGGGTAGGAAAGCACCTTCATAGAAGCAGAGGGAAGGGGGATAGAATAGGTTGTTTCTGAGGTGGAAACCAGGGAAGGGGATAACATTTGAAATGCAAATAAATAAAGTATCAAATAAAAGAAGAAAAAGAAAGATTAAAAAAAGAAATTCCTTAAGCTTAAAAGAAGCATAATTTTATACTCTATTTTAATGATTCATAAAACACCCTCTATTTTTAAATTTTTTTAATACAATAGATTATAATCTTATTGATTTTCCCCCCACAGCAACTCCTCTTAGATCCTTTCCAACCCACCAAACTTTCTGTTCTTTCTCTCTTAAGCAGGAGGGGGTGGGATGGTGAGTAGGGGAAGGGGGAAGAAACGGGATTGTTTTGGTTTTAGCTTAATTTTTTGTTTTATTTTATTTTATTTTATTTTATTTTATTTTATTTTGGAGGGGAACCTGGGAAAGGAGATATTGTAAATAAAGAAAACATCTAATAAAATAATAAAAATAAAAACAAACAAACAACAAAATGGAAATCAAAGATCAATAAATAAAAACATAAACAGGCAAAGTCATTGAGTTGATTTTGTGTTGTTCATCACCGCATGCATATTATACCTTCTCTGAATTGTAGCTGATATCTCCAGTCCCATTCAATTAAAAATATATATTTTCCCTCTCTTCACAGCAATTGACTGCAATAGATTTGTGGCTAGGCTTATTTCTTGTGTCTACTTCCTGTCTTTTATAACAGAAATGCCCTTAAAATAGCAAAAAGTGTAAAAGTTAGCTCCTGTGATAGAAACTCAATTTCATGGACTCAAGAAAGTATCAAATGGCTTGAAAATAGTATATATAGTATATATATATATAGTATATATATATATATATATAGATATATATATATATATATCCAGTCTGTTTTATCTTGTATTGATCTTGAGTTGCTTTTGAATACAATCCAACAATCCTATCAATTTATCAGAAATAAAACTTAAAAGACTATGTTAGAGCCATTGTTTCTTTATTTAAAAAATTAAAATAAGTATTAGCATATAAAATAGATTAATTTTTCAACCAACATGAGATATCACCAAACATTTCTTCATTCTCATGCTTAAATTATTTTCCCTGTTCATTTTCTCTCCTTCAGGACTCTGGTACAGCTCTGACTTATATTTTCTAGAGTAGTGAAGTCTTTATACACCTTTCATTCCCCATACATGTGGTTAGAATACCAGATCTTCATCTTCTGTACCTGAGGAGAATACAATATAGGCTATACTACTCAGTAGTTAATATTTCTCTGGCCCCAGGAATTTGATCACAATTGGTCTTGCAAGCTAATGGCTTTAAATAGAGTAGATTTCAGATTTTTCTGTTTATTCTATTATTACTTAAATCTTCTAAACACTGTGATTATGCAGATACCTTACCCTTTTTAGAAAGCAAAGTAAATATGATGAGGGCAAGAGCAACTCCTAGGAAAATAGTGAGACAAGAAATAAAATTGCCTCCTGCCTCTGGATCAAACGCAGGGACAACACATTCTGAAAACACAATTGTCGCCTTGCAATGATGTCATGTCTCCAATCATCATTGTCTGCAGATTATACTTCTTCAGTAAATATGCCTGTGCTTAAACACTGACTGCAATCCCTTTACATCAGGGGTTCTCAACCTTTGGGTCTGATCCCTTTGGACTTGAACAACTTTCTAATATACTTCATAACGTATATTTCTGCTATGATTTATAAGAGTAACAAAACATAGTTTTGAAGTAGCAATGAAAATAATTTCATGGTTGGGGCCATACAACGTTAGGTAGGAATTGTATTAGAGGGCCAAATCATTGGGAAGATTGAGAACAACTGCTTTACATTAACGTCCTAACTGCTGCATTATTTTTAGTTGGTTAATTTCAAAGTAAACCATAGTTATTTTAATATCTGTGGTGATTTTAGTGAGAATGGCTTCCATAGACTCTTATGCTTGAATGTTTGGTTCCTAGTTTGTGTAATTTGATTTGGAAAACATTAGAAGATTTGGCTTTGTTGAAGAAGTTATGTCACTGGAGGTGAACTGTGAGGTTCAAAAAGCCCAATCCAATACTAGTCTGCCTCTCCCTCAAATTTGTGGGTCAAATATAAGATCTCACTTATTGCTTTAACTCCTTGGATGCCTTGTCATGTTCCCCTCTACAAAGTATGTGGACTCACCCCTGAAATTGTAAGCATACGAGCCTAAGAAACTATGACTTTCATAATTAGAGAATGTGTTTCTTTGCTGGTAAGTATACTAAGAATAGCTTGATTTATGAGGTACACATGCCACTGTTTACAAAATATTGGATGCTAAACAGATACTTTCTAACAAATGAATTTTGAAAAAACATAAATGGATTCTAGAATTAAGTAATAATACTTCTACAATAGAACAGGTAAATTACAACATAGTCTTCCCCATACTGGCAATTTATATTTAGAAGAAAATACTTTTACTGTTTCAAAATTTTAAATAAACTAAAACTGTATAAAACTTCATTTTGTCCAGGGTGTCTACATTTCAGTTGGTTCCCAGTCATGTGTCTCCAGTATACAATAGGTAAGATAGAAGATACTTTGAGTCTCTTGATCTTTTTCTATGAACTATAGAATGAAAATTCTAAATCTCAATTTACAGCTCTCCAGATACAAGGATATGTCTATCCATCTAGTCAAATCCACCTAAGTCTGCACCCAGAAATTAATTACACAGGGGAAACATAAAGCTTGCAATCAGCTTCCTGAAATGCTGATAGAGTCTGTACAATTTTGGGACTGCTAAAAGGTGAGACATACATAGTGAAATCTATCTAGTAGAGCAGACTCTCTGCTATTATACCTGGAGTCGGTCTTGAACATTTACTTTGTGTCCACTATGTCATCTAATCCTACACTTACCAGACTTATCATTACTCAGTGTGATACCCATCTAAGGAAAAATTAATGTAGAGTTTTCTACTGTAATATGAAGATCCTTTACACATATGAAGGCTATAAAAGGCTCTTCAGAAGACCAGTGCTAAAAATAAATGACTTAGTGCAAGGTCCTGAATGTGGGAAATTCACTGAAAGTCAAAAGACTGGAGGGAGGGAAACTGGGAACTGGGATAGCATTTGAAGTATAAATAAAGAAAATATACAATGAAAAATTAATTTAAAAACCAGTAAGGTAAAAAGGTCAAGTAACATATAAAGGTAGACCTATCAGAATTATGCCAGACTTCTCGCCAGAGACAATGAAAGCCAGAAGATCCTAGACCGATGTCATACAGACCCTAAAGAGAATACAAATGCCAGCCCAGGCTACTATACCCAGCAAAACTCTCAATTACCATAGATGGAGAAACTAAGGTATTCCACGAAGAAAACAAATTTACACAATATATTTTTTACAAAAAAAGAAACAATTTGAAGAGAGTTAACCCACATTGCTGGAAAAATTTACTACCAGAAGCTGTGGCCTATTAAATAAAAAATAAAAAAAAATAGATAGATTCTTAGGACTTGTTGGTCAGAGAGGTCCAAGAGTTACCAAAAATAAAGCACAGACAGACTCTTGCCATTTCTCTTGTTTTCTAATCAGAACTAGATGATAAGACCCTACTGATCACACAGCATAAAGGCATGATATAACTCAAGAAAGATATGAATTGGAACAGCTGAAAATTTTTTGATCATATTAAGGTCTGTCTACTCAGCATACTAGGAGCAAATAGGTATCAATGGTCATACCTAGATATGAATCTCATAATCTATAAGAAAAAGCTGCCAAACAATATGGAGATGAACAACTACTTTTTAAAAAAATAAAAGTATTTGATAAAAATATTACAAGAGGGATTCCATGTTTTGTACTGTAAATCTGATCAAGAACCCATGGTAAGGGTGATCTTAAGCCCTAAAGGGGAGCTGACATTGTTTGTCCGATTTAATGAATATCAAACCTGAAAATATTTATGCATAAGTCCATACACAAATACCCGCATTATTCTTAGTCAGAGGAGGCTCTCTTTTTGATGAATAGTAGTGAGTACAGAGATTCATGATTACACAAAGGTCTGAGAATAAGTGTCTAATTAGTGTTCGTGTCCAAGGAACACATTTAAAGCTTCCCTTCTAATGCTCAGGGAGCTTTATGGAAGAGGGTTTAGAAACAAGATCTAGACAACAAGAGAAAGTGTTATAAATGCCATTTCTTGAGCACAACACAGTCATAGCACAAACTCATGTTAGTTGTTGATATCTAAACAGGATCTTCAGTTGGCATGGAAGGATGAGGAACTCAGGGTTCCCTAACTCTCACAGCTGAGATATTTGTTCAGAGAGAGGGGGAAAATCATTTCAGTGTTATAATCATTGATGACCCCACCAAACTTTAGTAGTCTGATGTAATGTTCACACATATGATTCTGGTTAAACTAAAAGAAATAAAACCAAAAGTCATGATCCTTGAAAGAGGATGACCTCTAAGAACAAGGGAATTTGACAGCGATATAAAAGAAACATGGAGGGAAAGTGTAATTAGAATACACAAGATATATGCATGAAATTTTTGAATAATAAAGTTAATAATTTTTAAAGAAATGAAGTTATCATCATTGATATAACTAAATCAATAAAACAAAACACTAATGTGAAAAATAATTTATTAAAAGTACTATGTATTTTTATCAAAGATGGGAGATGGGGGAAAGTGAAAACTATCAGTCACCTATAGCATTCTTTTGAACACGACACCTGACACTTGAGGTCTCCCTCCAGTTTTACTGTTATGCATCAAATATTATATCAAGTATTACATAGTGCATCCAGTCCTGCTCAGAGACATCTTAACTAAAAAGTATCAGTCAGATTTCAGACAATGTCTTCTTAATCCTGCTCACTCTATTAATCTTCTTTACCTGAACCCAAGACTTTGCCTCTTATGTATTGCTAAATGAATACTTAGAGGGAATGAAGTTTTAAACCATGAAACAAAGGATATCTTTTTGTTATTGTTGTTGTTAATCACCTCCCAGCCCCTTTAGCTTCCTAGCATCAGTGTCTTCTGGATGTTGATGTGAATATATTCTCAAACAAAATAGGTCATTCTAAGTTCTAAGATTCATTTAGGTTTGGGGGGGAAAAGGAAGATATTGTTTATTTTGTTTGTTTTCCTTAAAAGTTAGCTTAAAGTTTGACTTTGTGAGAAAGTATCCTAAAGTTCAAAGACTTTCTTTTTCATTATTAAACATGAAGCTTAGAAGCCTACATTTGCAGTTTTCTATAAGACAGGAGCCTAGACAGAAAAAGAATATTATATATAGGAAAGAACACAGTAAGTTCTTGATACAGAGGAAGAGACAAAGGGACTTTGTTGTCTCAGAAAGCTTGCAGGGACCATGTCTGAATGCAAGGATGTTAGACTTGTAAGGTAACTGAAACTCAAGCAAAATCTTGAAACTGGAGATATAATCCACAGATTTGAATCAGTTGCTGCATCTGTCCCTTGTTGTCTGCCTCTTATTTACCTTAGCCATCTCAAAGTTCCTGGGAAGGAAACAAATGTCCTGTGTGAAGAAGAGGCTAAGGCCAGCATTCAGTGTGGGCATCAGTATCTGAAGGGGCTACATTTCTTTAAGCCTACACAGCCTGGCATTGCAGACCCAGGTCCATGTGCTCTTGGTGACTGCTTATACTCTAATTGCATACAACCCTGTGCCACCAGGGCTTCCTGTTTCTTCTGCGAGGAAAATCCACAGCTTTAATAATGAATACAGTTTAAACCCCAAATACACAAAACCCCTCATTTAGATGCAAGTGTGAATTATTAATTGCAAGTTAAAATTCAAATAAATGCTCAATTTATGCTTTGCATTAATTTTTAAAAGTCATATACCTATAAAATACAGCCATGTATATGCCTGTTTAGTCCTCTGGGAAGTAATAAATTATTAACAGAAATAAGAAAAGAACTAGAACTAACCAAGTAACATCTCTCTGTGGTCCGCAGACATTTTTCTTGAATTCAAGGTATATTGGGCCAAGGACACAGGGATAGTCAGACAACTTCCAGATGAATATAGGACTTGCTGTATCAATTGGTATTATTCAAATGAGGTCATATGGAAAAACTTTGTCAACTATTTCCAGATTTGGGTTAGATGATGACTGCAGGCCACTGGAGACCAGATGCTACTCTGGGAGATTTATTAGCCTGATCACTAAGTAAATCATCAGTATCTCCTGTCCTAATTAAGAGAGAACAGAAAGGCATCAAAATAAGTACATCTGTGTGGTCCAAACCTGATTTTTAAATCCAGGGCACAAAGCATCTTGGAAAACTTTGATTCTATCTAAGCCAAGTAAAAAGAAGAAACTTATCAATGTAAATAATTTGTTGCTATGGACTAGATTGCACTTACCTGACTTTAATGTTGTAGAGTATTTTCAGACTATGTGTAGCTGAGGACTGTCAACCTGATTTCTTTCTCCAAAGCCCTTTATTATTTAGTTCTCTAGCAGCCTCTTCTGTTGATTGCTGTAACATGTCTTGTTTCCAGTTTGGGGAGATTGGCAAAGAATTTTAGAAATAGGTGAAATATTAATAGAATTCTAAAAGACTGGAAGTGGCTCTATCTAGACCTCTTCTCAAGTGGTACCCTAGTAAATTTAAATTTATTTGTCACAGAGTAGCTGTCGCCAGGTTTTGGACACACACATGAATGGCACACTAGCCTTATCAGTGTCAGTAACTGAAAGTTGATTGTGCTTGATACAAAAGGCATGCATCAAACCTCATGTTTGCCAAGTTTCTTCCAAAATTTTAATTTCATCAGAATATCTCCCTTGGATAAATGGATTACATTTATTTATTTATTTATTTATTTATTTATTTATTTAAAGACATTTGATCACACGTCAACACGTCCATATTTAGCATTAAAATTTATAGTGAATGATAATAACAATTTTGTTACAAATGCACTAATCAAATTCAGATCTTAGTTCTAGCATAATCCACTGTGAATATTATGAATATCTCCTCAGTACCAGGTGATAGCAGATGACACAACAAAATAAAATCCCTGCTCTTATTCTACTGTAGCCTAACAGCTGATCAGGAAAAAATTGACAAGATATCTGTTGTTATTAGCAAAAGTCATAAAAATGTACCATAAATTTACCATGGATAGAAGAAACCTGAAATTTATTTTTAAGTGTTCTAAAAAGACTCTGTCAGTTTTTAAAATACTACATAACATAGAATAATCAAAATAGTGAGAGTTATAGACAACATCTTTCAAAGTACACTTGGAATACAACCACCCCTCAAAGGAAAAAATAACCCTCATGATCAATATAGAGAAATGACTACCAGTAGTTAACCTCTCTGAACTGTTATAATCAATGACTTCTCAAATCTGAAAAGAGAATGAACACTGGCAAGTATGATAACTGAACCATTAAGTCAAAACATCTTTATGTTTTATAAGCCAGTTAATATGAGAGATGAGAAACTTGCATGATTTTCAGCTTCAGAAGAATCAAAAGCTTGGGCTGCTGGAGGACATCAGCAGATAAGGGGGAGACCATTGTGTGTGAAGTATAACTTCCATATTTACAGTCTCTTTTATATTGTAATGTTAGGAAAATAGTTTTGAATTATGTAGTATGCTGTTTCCTTGACAACTTAGCAAAGTTGTTTTTTATTCTATTGGGTATCTTAAATTTTAATATAGATTCAATGGGTTTGAAATTTATGCCTCAAAAAATGAGAGCACATGTGTGTAGTGTGCAGTAGTCCTAACTCCTTTATGTGTGAGGCAGTATGCTGCTTGGCTGTGACACCCAAGGTGACCAGGTACCTGATAGTATCATAATGTCAAGTATAGTAAAGTATAGGGTACCAACACTGTCTTAAAGGCATTCATTTTATTCCAGAACCAGACACGAGAAGGTTGGTTGAAGGCTTCAGCTTGTGTTATAACACCAGTTTCATGGATTAATTTGACTTACCAGCCAATCAGCTGTAGTGACAGTAGGTCCATGGGTAATCAGCTACTAGACCCTTCTTAGGAAAATAGTTTTGAGTTTCTCATAATTGTAAAGAAGAAAATATGAATAATAAAATGCCAAATTACAACATACGTGAGCTGGAAAGGTATAGCAATCTAAAGTCTCCTTGTAAGTTGGCCTTCTATACTCACACCCAAAGTGTGAAAGGAAATTTAACACTCTTACAGAAAGACAAGGCAAGGGACTACAGAGATTGCTCTGTGGCAGAGAGCTCTCTGCCCATGTGGCATATATCTTGGGTACAACCCACAACACCACACAATAATAACTATATACAGAAACAAATTAATAGATGATGAGCAACTTTATAAAAGAAAGAAAGGGCTAAGTCTTTGATTCTTTGGAGACAAGATGAGATTTTGTGACATTTCTCAGAACTTCATGAAGATATATGTGAAGTTTAAAAATATATATATATATATTTTCATACCGTGAACCAACGTGGTTTTGTTCCTTGTTACATATAAATCTGAATTATTTGATGACTTATATTTCAATCAGTTATTTATTCATGGTGGCTATGAGGATTGAGACAAAGTGAAGAGAGTTACATTTCCATTCTAAATTACAAATTGAGACACTTTGTAAACAAACTAAGATTTTAAAATATAATTCTCTCTCTCTTTCTCTCTCTGTCTCTATCTCTGTCTGTCTGTCTTTCTCTTTCTCTCTCTCTCTCTGTGTTTGTGTTTGTGTGTGTGTGTGTGTGTGTGTGTGTGTGTGTGTTAGAGAATTTTCTAGTTTTCCATTTTGTGCCATAGGAAAGTTATTTTTATTAAATTGTCCACATATGTTTTCTAATATCAAATGGCAGTGGTGATATAGTATATGGTAATCGTGTATCTGAACCGAAGTTTTCCTTTTCTCTCCATGAATGGTGTGATCTTGAGAGTCCTGCTTTATCACTCTGTCTCATTTTCCTGAGGCATCTTTTTTTTTTTTTTTAACTGAACCTTGAACTCATCTTTGTACTTGACTGGGTAGCCAATTAGCTCACAAGACCATTTTGTCTCTTACCTCCCTTCATCCCTGAGGTTACAGGCTAGCCAATCAGCACTAAGGACCATCCTGTCTCTGCACCACCATTCCTAGATTTCAAACAGGTGCACTCAGTTCCTCATGCTTTCCCAGGAAGCATGCTTCCCCAATGACCTATCCTTACAGCCACCCAAAATATTCTTGCATAACAAGAGGTTTGGGGATAAGGTGAATATAAGAGTAGAAGTTTTACAGCAGAGATCACTGTTGCTTTTCTGAGGAAAATGTTATATTGTTACTCCCTCTCTATCATGTAAAGAAATCTGCTCTGTAGGCCTGCCTCCTTGTGCTACCAAAATTAGCCTCTGAGGGTGAAAGTCTGGCTTATGCAAACAGTACTACTGTGAGTATTTAGCAATAAATAACATTTATTATAAACTAGTGAATATTCCAGTGATTTGAAGTACAAAACACCATATTTTACTAGTTTTGGTGAGAACTCTTCAACACTGGATCCTGTAAATCTAACTCATTGAAATTATGCTTCATATAAACAAATTCTTCATCCTTACTTTTATGAATAGAGTGGTCTCGAGATGCAAAAGCAAACAAAAATGTAGAATCTGCATTACATCAAACTAACATTGCTCTCTAAGATATGAAACACATTGCTTTGTCTCTTACTCTGTAATATAGTAGAAATATAATTAAAAGTAAATGTTGAATCTCCTGTTACTGGAAAATGTGCTCTAATGAGTTAACTTTCGTAGTTCTTTTTCTGACCTTTTAAAGCTAAATGTAAGCCTTTGAACATGCACATGGATAATCAAATAAGATTATTGTAGTTATTATTATGCAACTATGAAGAAATGTGAGCATATCACAGGGAAGAAGGGTGGGTGCCTAGGCTAGTTGGATTGCCATTTCATTTGTAATAAAAGTTACAAATGCTGGAAAGACATCCCCATCCCCATGGGAGTGTGTTCTCTAAGTGCTGTTTCAACATTACCATATAGATGGAGAAATAAACAGAAATGGAATTTACTGTCACCTGTTGAATTAAATTGTATTTGATTCTTGGACAGCTTAAGATTTCTGCATACTGAGGGTCAAATAACAAAAAGAGTATATCTGTGCTCCCACCTAGAAGGGAGCACATCTAAGTCTATGGAGAAACCAGAGAAAATCACAGCTGTAGAAAAAAGCACAATTTGGTGGTGAGAAATACTTCCTATTATAAATATGTTAGGTTGTTGGGAAGAAGGGACAAAACAGAGCTACTGCATTGTTTATGCATTTCAATTTGCAATCTTAAGTGTTTGCATTCTCACTGTTTTCTCAAAGTGGCTGTTATACTTAAACTTATGAGGTATGCCCAGCTTTGGGCAGCATCAAAAGTTAGAGCTGTTGAAAGACATTAACATGAGCAGATAAACCAGAACCATTATACCTGAAGTGGTGAGCCTTTTTATAATGCACACTTTCATAAGTGTATATGTATAAATACATTTGAGTGAAAGTGGTAATGAAAGGTATCCAAGTTGGTGGTCAGTTAACTCCACATAATGCTCTGAGGTTGATTGAAACTCTCTGAAAGAGATCAGTGTCATAAAGTAAATTGAAACTGAAACCAGGTCAGTGTGACTCAATAGTAAGCTGAAATCAGTAAATTGCTATGTGAAAAAGATGTAAAGATGGATTTCTTTTCCTTTTAAAGTTTCAGAGTTCCAAGATTATTATAGTGTATTGAGAAAAAATAGATAGAGTAAGGTGAAAATGAAAGAACGTGGCTCAAACCAAAGGCATGGAGGTGGTAGCAGCAAATGATGTTGAGGAAATTAATGAAACATGTTTGTCATAGGAAGTTTTGTGACTGAAAGGATGAACAACAGAAAAAGCATGCGAATGGCTTTGGTTTAGAAAGATTGGGTAATTGGAGCTTGTTGCTTTATTCACTGCTCAGCATCCTAGTTGGACCTTCCTCACCACTCCTAACTTTAAAATTTTCTAAAGCTTTTCTTATGTTTAAAAAATGCTATTCTGTTGACTAAAATGCCCTGAAGCCATATGAGATAAACACATACAATGTTACAGAAGTAGAATGTAGAACAAAATTAAAGAATAAATTTTGAGTATCAGAAAAGATAGATAATGAAAGACGGGAGGTCTTTTATTCTTTGAGAAAGTATAGAGTAAGTCATAGCATTCTGGTGACTTTATAGAGCAGAAACAAATATTTCCTGGTTAATCACACTGACGTGCATCCTGAGATTTTTTCCGAAGTGTTTTTTTTTTTGCATCTGTACTTTTGTAGTAGGATGCCCAAGTTCATGAAGCATGATAATGAACCTTTTGTTCATTACCAAGTAGGGACAGTTACTAAGTTCCCATATTATTCTGAAGCAAGTCCCAGATATTGCATAGCTCATGCAAAAACATGTAAGTAATATTTCCAAACAATGAATAGTCTTAAATACTTTTCTACTTTTAAAACACTAATAATTTAATTATTAAATTCAAAAGTACTAAATTCCTTAAGGTCAGTGTTCAACTGATGCTTCTACATTTAAGTTTCCATAGTTCTGATAAAAGTGGTTTTGAATTTCTATTAGCAGGAAACAATCTCTCTTTATACAAGATCTTTTGTTGTAGTTAAGATTTACCTGTAATTCTCTGTTTCCCTGTTTGAGTCTCTAGGGAATGGTGTGCTGGAATTATAGACATGCCCATCCTGACTGGTACCTCACTACTTCTCTCATTCTTCCCATCTCTCTATCAGATATCTATCATCCATCCATCTATCTATCTATCTATCTATCTCTGACTTATCTATCATCTATCATGTTTATGATATGTATATGTGTGTGCATGTGGATGTATACACCTATGTAAGCACATGAAGAGATTAGAAGACAGTATGAATTTTCCTATGTAGTTTTCTATCTAAATATATGTGTATGTATATGTATGTACACATGTATATATGTATGTATGTATGTATGTATGTATGTATGTATGTATGTACTGAAACTTAACTCTAATTCAGATACTTTGATGGAGAAGTGGAGAAGTAAGTTCCTGGGATCCATCTGTCTCTGACCTTCTGATCCTGAGGTCTCAGCTATGACAAATGATTTTTTTACGTGCTGCAGATTTTAACTAAATTTTCTTACAGCTGAGAGATGAGACATCTTTTTAAATTGCAACTCTTACCTCCTGAACTATATCTCACGACCCTGAGAGCCAGCATTTTTCAAAAGCATATTGGACCAGGCATTAGGCAAGAAAATTTAAAAGTGAAGAAATTAATACACAAATACAGAACTACATGTACATTCCAAGTTCCTAGTTGCAATAAGGGCATTGTACTGAATTGAGATTGATTAATGAAAATGTTTACTTACTGTTTATTAGTGTTTCTTTAATTTGTACTGCTCTGTTCAGGTGATGTACAAAGAGCCAGTTTAATATTTAAAGTTTCTAGTAGTACTGTATTATTAACAAAATTTCCAATTTACTGAAGAGGAATTAGGGCCACAGAGTGGTATGTAACCTGTCTAGCATCACATAGCTATTATGTAATAAAACTAGAATTCAATACTCATCCATTTCTCCACAGAGGTAATATATGTTTTTATAACAATATGATTCCAAAGGCTAAAGGCTTCAAAAAGCACCTGGCAATTTTCAGAGCTGATGATTACGTTCTTAGGATGTCTACCAGATAAGCATTCAGAGATGTAGATAACATTTCAAAAATGAGGATGCAGTTACACTCAGACATCAAGCTAGAGAAATCACGTGTAAGCCTGAAAACGTAAACCAGTCAGTTCTTCCACTATTTCCACCTAAAGAACTTTGTATCCTGTCTTATCCATGATACAGAAAAATAAATATCTTTTTTCTACCTACTATGTTTTAGTATATTCAAACATAGTTAGGCATATCTCTCTTTAGTAAGTATTGCATTGTTGGATAAATTGCCACAATTGCCAGAGAAGAAAGAGGGACAGGAACTTAAAGAGCTCAGTAATCCTATGTTCAGCGAGTAAATGAGTGTCTACTGAAGCTAGGAGTTAGAGCAATTAAAATAGTATGAAAATTGATTAGACTGCCCAATTAGTGAACATTCACTGATGCAGCAATGATCTTAAAAGACTATCATGATGAAGATTTTACCCTGTGTATACTACACAAACGTAAATTTACTTGATACATGAAAGCTGTTGCAGGCTCTCCCTCAAATCTAAATTGTATGAAGTTACATTAGTGGTAAAAGCATATAATAAATCTTAACTGGACATCCTCAAGTCAGGTCTGTCTCTGTTGAGAAAGGACATGGAAAATATTAGAAAATTATGACTTCTGGGAGAAAATGTATATATGTGAAAATGTCCTGTCTAGGATATATCCTACCTGTTAAACTTTAACCATATTTCCTGTTTATGTTTAAGTTCGTCATACTGCACACATTATATTTTTGTCATTATTTTATGACACATTTGTTTGCTGTGGTTTTTTATGTTGAGATAAATTTGGGCAGATATAAAGTAGGGAGGATCTGGTAGAAGTTGGAGGAAATGAATATGTTCAGAATATATTATATAAAATTTTAAAATAAATAAATAAATTAAATGTGATTGTTTTGATGGCTATTCTTAGTTGTCAACTTGACTGCATCTGTAATTAGCTAAAATCCATTTTAAACCCACACCTGTGAGGGATTTTTGCTTAATTTGAAGTAGATAGATACCCTTCTAATTTGAATCTTGAGTTCGAAAGACACATCTTTGGCTGGAAGCCTATATAACAACTTGGAAGAGGAAGCTTTTGGTCTTTATCTGTTTACTCTCACTTTGCTAGGAAGTCTATTTGACATTAGAGCCTACTTCATTGGGGTTCCAGTATATACTGAAGACCAGCTGAGACTTCCAGTCCTGTGGACTGAGCAAATACCGGATTCTTGGACTTTCTTTTCACAACTAACCATTGTCAAATTAGTGGGAGCTAAGCTTGTAAGCCATTCTAACAAATCCTCCTCATGTATATACATAGATGCATTCTATAAATTCTGTTTCTAGGGAATGCTGACCAACACAATTACTTATTTTACCTCCCTCTCACCTTTCCTATTCCTTCCCTGGTCTAATCTCCTTCTCTTTCCAAAGTAACTTCCCCTTCATGTTTAGCCATTGTGTTTACATAAAAATGAATTAATATAGCAAAACTTGTTGAGTCTTTTCATTGTTTCCTGCTAATCATGTCATGTTTGTACGGCTCACCATCCTATATTTAAAGATCAGAGGATCTCTCTCTCTCTCTCTCTCTCTCTCTCTCTCTCTCTCTCTCTCTCTCTCTCTCTCTCTCTCTCACCTTCATTAATTGGCTGTAACTCCCCATCTAAGGGTTGGAGGCATTGGAATGGCAATCTCTGTTGGAATTGTTCAGAGTCTTGTTCAGGTAGCCATATTGGTTAGAAATTATCCATAATATGTAGAAGGCATATTCTCACAGAAGACTTTCTGGATTTCTGGTGGTCTTACATCCTACTGTGACCTTTTTCATTATGTTTTCTGAGCCTTGGGTGCAAGAATTGTGTTTTAGATGTATTAACTGGAGACTATGATGTATATGGACACCACATAGTCAGGTCTTTTATCCATTTTGCTTACTTCTAGCTTTCTACAAGTATTTTTTTCTGCTCTAAAATGACAATTCTTTGATGAGTTAGATTTACACCTCCTCTGTGTGTATATGTATGTTTGTATATGTGTTATATAGTTGTACATACGTAAGCAGATGTAAACACCTCTAAAGATACATGTAAAGGACAGAAGTTTTCATTGATTTAGTTACTCTGTAGCTA
>JADRCD010217215.1:0-28443 GCA_019843815.1 Montemys delectorum
CCCCCCCCCAGCCCCCTACCTCCAAGCCAAGATTATATCAACGATTATTACCACTGTGGTTTTTTTCCACTTTGGTTACATCATGTGCAATAAAAGCAAACATTTGTAACTAGCACACTGTGTAACACGATACCCTTCTCTATTTTGCTGGTCCTCGAACTTAAAGAGTCATAAAACACTCTACACTCACACAAAAATTAAATGTCTCGATATTTTCAAATTCTCGGTAAGATATTTCTTAGCCCCTGAGTTCCTGGAAACCTGTGAGGATCTCTCCGAAGACCAGAGCTCAACAGAATCACAACAAACAACAGCACCTATCTAACTGGGATGACTGATCCACTCCCAAGATCCCATGCTTTCCCTTTTCCTGCAGGAAAAGGATCAAAGCTGTCTCGGGCACCGTTGGCTTGAGGTCTTTGCCTATGAGTCCATCGAAGTGGCAGATCAAGCTGCAGAGGATCTAAAATGAATGGCAAAATATTCCTATAAATTAGGCTGGAAGCAAATCTGAGCATGTGCAAAAGGCCACCTGTGAAACTGCCCACTGCATTTACAACTCTCAACTACAGAGAGTGCACTTTATCCAAGGCTGTAGTGGCCTGCAAGTCATCACTAATGGTTTAAATAACATTTCTATTCTATTCTGTTCATTTCTATTTTTTGGCGTCCTATGAGAAATACTTATTGATTTGGAGACATGTGGTGGGGTTTTTTTTCCCCCATAAAAGTTGCTGAGTTTCTAAAACAACCCCCAGGGTTATCTGTTTGAGAAATACAGTAATGATGGGGAGTCTCATGCTCACTGCTAAGGACATGTAGACCTTAATCTCAAAACTTTTGTATTCCCTGCCCCATGGGGTGGAGACTAGTTTTAATTCTAATAACAGTCAATATACCTTCTGAAGTGAGTCCACCACAGTTGCACCAGTAGCCATGAGAACTGATAAACTTCATTCCTTAGCAAAAACAGATGGAGTGTGAACTCAAATCATTAATGTGGCATAAAGTCCCCAGTCTCACACCTACCCAACTGCTTCCATGCAGGCTAAGTCCAGCTGCTTCCCTACCCACGGCTCTTCTGTCCTCCTACAGGTGGTCACTGTCCCATGGGGTCTACGAGAGCCACCTCCATTGCTCCATGACCCTCCGACAACCAGAAGAATCTCCCAGACTCTGATGTTCCCTGGCATCCCACTCTCCTTTCTCCTCCTTCTTGTCATTCTTTTACAGAGGCAGCTGGGCAGACAATGCCCCAACATTGCTAGAGCGCTTTAATTAGTGTGCCTTAACTACTTTCAAAATCTACAACAGAAAAATTACACTAAGCTGACTTATCTAGAAGCCTATATCTGAGGAGCCTGACTTTCCAGAAAAAAGAACCAGAGCTGGATGAACTGAGAGAGGGGGCTCATGGATATCACAAAACCTATATACTAAGCCCCGCGTACTTATCACTTTTTATTTATTTTCATATTTTTCTTTATTAAGTAAGCCTGATAAAGTAAGCCATCCACTTTGTTTTCCATACGGAGTCTGGGAACTCTTTAGGTAGCCATGAAGGAAGCACAGAGAGTGCACACCAATAGCCTGCCAGACAAGGGTGGGGCGGGTGCACACAATGAAACCCAGACAGGAAGAGCTTAAAAACACAAACTACTGTTTTCAGCATAAGGAGAAAACTCCACCATGAGTGTGCCCTGAGTGTGTGCACCAGCACTGGAGCACAATACTTCCAATAAGACCCTGAAATCATAGGGAAATACCAAATAAAGATCCCAATACTTTTAGTAAATAGTTTTAAGAAAAAATGGGGGTATGTACAATAGATTTGAGTAAATTTCCCAACAAAATGGATGGGACGGTTTAATGAGTCTGAAATGGTAACTATTCCTTAGATGAAAAATTCTGTCGTGGAAGTGGTAATAAAAGTGAGCAAACACATTGACCGGTCTGGAAATTACTTTATTTTTCACTTCACACTCAACTGTTTCTGTGTCTCCAGAGGGTGGTCAGGTCTTCTCACCAACAGCTGGGCCAGCAGCAGGAAGAGAGGGAGGGGTGGGGCTGAGGAAAAGGAAAGAGAGGAAGGAGGGAGGGAAAGACGGAGGGGAACAGGTAGGCTGGCTGGTTTCCAGTGTGGAAAGGCAGAAGCTGTGTGCTCCTGAGCTGGGAGCTCTGCAGACTAGCAAGCCTAGAGGCTCTGTCTCACATTCCCTCCACTGTGCCCACTAGACCTAGTTCTCCTTCTGATGGTTCCTTCTTCCTTTCACTATATACTAAGGCTATCTCCTACTAGGGAAAGCTTTGTCTTTCTCCATTCAGAGTACACTTATTGAGTACCTACTATATACCAGCACTGGTTCAGCTTCTAGGGAGGCTGGGTTGGATTAAGGAGAGCATTCCCTGAGATTAGTCTAAAGCTCATTAAGACTGTTTACACTGAACTACACAGATCAATACCTTCAAGAAACTCTTCAATGGCAGTAGTTTTCTAACAGGAGCTGTTTCAACCTCACTATCATACTGTAACTCTCTTTCTCATGGTGTTTTCCTGTGACGTTTCCACTCACAAACTACATGGTAGCATATAATTAGGTAATTTGGATAGTGACATGTAAATTCCTGTCAAGGACTTTCTTGAATGTGAATGTCAAAATGTAACTTTCAAAAGTTAAAAAAAAAAATGATCTCTCTACAAATACACAGTGAGTACATGTCAAAATTTATATAATTCATTAGTGACAGCAAGGTAGCAAAGAACCCAATACATATAATCAGTTAAAAAGGAAATTCTAGGAAAGCTGGGGAGGTGGCCCAAATGGTAAGAGTACCTACTGCTCTTACAGAGAACCTGAGTTCAGTTTCCAGCACCCACATCAGGTGGCTCACAATGGCCTGAAACTCCAGTGCTTAGGAATCAGACATCTCTCTGGTTTCCTTGACTATACACATACACACACACACACACACACACACACACACACACACACGTGCGCGCACACACACACACACACACACACACACACAAAATTAAAAATATACTTTTTTTTAAAAAAAGGAGACTGTTAGAATACAAGTCTAAATTGTTTCTAAGACTGATTAGTATTCTATAAGGCAAAAACAAATCCATAACCATTAAGATTATCTTTTCTATCTACCAAAACTTATTCATATTGTTTTAACTTATAACTTTGCAGAGTCTGGGACTAATTAATAGCAAGTAATAAGTAGAACAAAGCTACACTCTGTAGAGACTCCCATGACCCCTCCCTTGGCTGACTTGGGAAGGTTATCCTCCGCCTTGCCCTTAGTACCAAGTTTCAGATCATTTCTGTTCATGAGACTAAACCCTGACTTGGTTATCCACAATGTTTACTTTGCTCCTGTCTCTCTGGAGAACTCATCAGTAAATGGCAGGCACAGGGGCTGGATCTTGGATCCAGAAGAAACTGCAATGTTTCGCTTTATTAAGGTTCTAAGGCACTCTAGAGGCTAAAGGAACTTAGACAGTGTACTGCTTAGAAAAGATACAGTGTTAGGCAAGTTCGCCACAGATGCCCAGCCGACTTTGCTCCAGCAGTTTTGTCCACCTGTGCAACAAAAACTGAGTACCTCAAAAGCACAGGAGGTGCTCTGTGTTTGTTAGAGTGAACCAAGTTTTATAAAGCAAAGCAGTGCATCCAAGAAAGAATGCCCCTAGACTAGAAATAGATACACATAAAAAAAAAGAAAAGTATCATAATTCCAAAACTGGGAGAAACAAAGTAAAGGCTTAAGGGTGAAAGCTCACTGAAGCTGGCAACAGGCGTTGGAAGACAGACAAAGTCTGTAACAGCAACGGAAAAAAAAAAAGAAAAACAAAACAGGAAAGGTGATCAGTGTTACAGAGATGACTGCTTGAGTTTCCTTTGACCAATAAGAGACACTAACAATGACAGTAAATAGTATTTGAAGTGAAAACCTAAAAAATAAAAAGAGGAACAGTAACTTCAAATTATTTGCATTTGAGTTAAAAGCAACGTGCCACTGGACTAACCTTGCACCCTGCCAGGTTTGTTTTTGTTTGTTTGTTTGTTTTTGTTTTTTGTTGTTTTGTTGTTGTTGTTGTTTTAACACTGCAGGAATCTGCTGGAGAGGCAAAGTAGACTCATGCAAATTGCCTTTCTCCCCAGATGAAAAACCTTAGGAGCTTCATGTTCTGGGAATAAAACCCATACTCCTGTCCAGGACACACACTCCTGTCCAGGGCTGGCAAAGCTTAGCATGTCTGTCCTGGCCCTCTCCCGCCTACTCACGAAGTTCCAACAACATGATTAACAGGTCCCAGGATGCACTGGGTTCCTTCTCATCCTTTGGCCTTGCTGGCCTTTCATGGCTAACTCCTAATCATCTGTAGACAGAGCCAGCCTCGTTGCCACCTCTTCAGACAGATGTCTAACCACCCATATCAAGGAGCCCTTACCCACCCACCCTTCCTGATCTAGTTATTTTCAAACAAACTATTCTCCAGTGTTTCCATGACAACAGGATCTTGTCTATCCATTAACCATCATATCCCTAGATGGCTGACTAGCACATATTAAGCACTTAATGTTCTTGAGAGAATTTGTGGAGTTAATATAAATATCCAGCATGCCTCCAACAGGACCCATCATGATAAAGCTGGGAAATCACTGTGCAACTTTTAGTGGTTTCTGGTAGACGTATTCTTACCAGTCCCTACATCAGCCTTCATGGTTACAACCATGTCAGGCTAAGTCCCCAAAACATCTAGTTTTATCCAACTGCAGAAGAGATTGAAGATGGTTATTTCTTTCAAAAACTTCTTAGTAATATGGTTTATGAAAGGCAGAAGGCCAGAGCCCATGATAAATGAGATATGACAACCTACAAAGGTCTGGAGCCTTCAGACCTTTGCTCACCACTTCCCATACCCCAGCAAAGCTATTATTCTCACCGTCTGAGCACCTTCTTTCCTTCCTGACCTATGCTATACTGCAGCTCTGCTCTGGCCTGAATCCCTGACTCTGAGTACCAGGAGGCTGAGGAAAGATTCAGGGCTGTGGGCAGGGTCAATGAGGAAGAGCACTGTTGTTGACTACACAGCGTCTCCACACTTGATGCTCATGGAAACAGGTCACATTCAATCTTATCAAGTATCCTGGGAAGTACAAGCAAGTGAACGTGTTCACATGAGTGTGCATGCACACACAGTCACATACACAGACACATGCACACACAAACACGTCACATTCAATCTTCTCAAGTATCCCGGGAAGTACATGCAAGTGCACTTGTGCACATGAGCACACATGTGAGCACACACACACACACACACACACACACACAACTATGCATAACTTTTTCTAGTCTACAACTTAAAGCAAACCACCTGACATCCCACAAATAGAGAAAAGGATTGTGAGCCTGAGACCTAGGCTTAGCTGCTTCTCAAAGCCATGTATGGGCTGGAGAGATGGCTCAGTGGGTAAGAGCACTGACAGCTCTTCTGAAGGTCCTGAGTTCAAATCCCAGCAACCACATGGTGGCTCACAACCACTCATAATGAGATTCAATACCCTTTTCTGGTGTGTCTGAAGACAGCTACAGTGTAATTAATTGTAATAATAAATAAACCTTAAAAAAAAAAAAAGCCATGTATGGAAGGGAGAGGAGAAGCAGAGAGAGAAATGAAGGGAGAAGGAAAGTCAACCTCCGGCACTGTCCTCTCCCATGTCCCTCAACATTTCCCAGGCCATGGCTCCCACACCCTACATTCCAACCAGCACCACCCTGGCCTTTCATTCCCACTGAACTACTGCAAAAGAGCAATGGTTTCCTGGGTGGGAATCATGGGCTTTTGATAATTTGTTTATTCTTTTTTGAGATTATTAAAAGTTATAGCCAGGCGGTGGTGGCACACGCCTTTAATCTCAGCACTTGGGAGGCAGAGACAGGCGGATTTCTGAGTTTGAGGCCAGCCTGGTCTACAGAGTGCGTTCTAGGACAGCCAGGGCTATACAGAAAAACCCTGTCTCGAAAAAACCAAAAAAAAAAAAAAAAAAGTTACATGATTCTCTGCCTTCCCTTCCCTCCCTCCAAACCTTCCCAGGTATTCCCCTACCTTGCTCTCTTTTAAATTCATGGCCTCTTTTTCTTTAATTGTTGTTGTTTTTGTTGTTGGTGGTGGTGGTGGTAGTGGTAATGGTGGTGGTAGTGGTGTGTGTGTGTGTGTGTGTGTGTGTGTGTACATATGCCCCTAAATATAAAAATGCAATAGGTTACTGTACACAGTGGTGCACACCTTTAATCCCAGCACTCAGGACCCAGAGGCAGGAGGATCTCTGACTTCAAGGCCAGCCTGGTCTACAGAGCAAGTTCTAGGACAATTAGGAATACACAGAGAAACCCTGTCTCAAAAAAAAAAAAAACAAAAACAAAAACAAAAACAAAAACAAAAAAAAACAATAAATAAATAAATGTAACCAACCTGTTTAGTTCATATAATGTTACTTGTACATGTACATTTTCAAGACTGATTCTTTGGTATTAAATATATTTTACCATAAATGATATTATACTATGGCCAGAACTTGTTATACTAGTGCAGTTTTTCCTATTAAAGAAAGAGAAGCTAAGTTCAGTAGAGATGTGCTGATCTGAACTCCCAACGCTCGGAGGCTGAGTGTTTCTTCATAACTCATTTGGCAGCAAGAACTGACCTGAGCTGAACTCCCCAGGCCTGGGTTTGCTTGCTGACAAAACCTGAACTGCGCTCACAGGAAGCTATTTATAGTTTGTATGTCTGCCACTGTGTGTGAATATTCATCAGTCACTGCAGAAATATTAATGTGTTTGATTATAGAGGCCTTCTCCAGACCATGTCTCACGGCCATGTAACAACTGCTAGACACAAATATTATCCTTTAAAAAAGAACTGAATGCAGCAAAGTCTGTTTTGTTGGCTGTTTTAAGACCCACTGTAGACTAGGCTGGCCTTGAACTCCAAAATCCTCCTTCCTTAACCTCCCACGAGCCAGGATCACACATGCACATCACAGATAGGTCCAACAAAGGTCTGAATACAAAACTGAAGTCCTGTGTTTATTTAGATTTAACTTCTCTGAACTATGGGTTTATTGAAAATCCAAAATACTTTATAGACAACATTATTTCTTTGAGAAAATATATTCTTAATATCAAGTATGTAACTTGAAAATAAATTCTGGAATACCACAAGTTCTTGGGCTTAAAAGTTTTGTTTTGTTTTTTTAAGTATACAATAGAGAAAACTTTTTTTTTTTGCTAAAGTTTTTCATTCTACAAAACAGAAAGCCAAAAGCAAAGAAACAAAAAACAAACAACAACAAAAAATCAAGTCTTGCTTCCTGTTCTCAGAGAATCATGAGTGAGACCTCCAGCAGAAACACCATGGGAGGGAGGGGAGGAGGGAGAGGGGGAGGCAGGGAGGGAAGGAGGGAAGGAGAGGAAGAGGGAGAGAGAGAGGGGTCCTGTCAGATGCCTCCAGTCTGTCAGACTGTCCATTTAAGCTTCTGCCAAAACTATGTTTTTATGACTTTTGCTACAATTTATAGTTAACCTTTTCAGCAGAAGGAAAAAAATCAAATGTCTCTCTTTCAAAACAAGACAAGTTCAAGAGAAACCCAATTTTCCTGTTTTCATGTGAATATGTAGCTAATTATTTTTTGACTCAGTGGTAAAATGCTTGCCTGAAATACACACATACATACACACACAGACACACACAGACACACACACACACCATTTTCTGAAAGGAAAAAAAAACAGAATTTATATAGCAATAGTAATCAAATTTTAGAAATAGCAAATTAAGATATAAAAGCAAGCCTAATAAGATATAAGAGGCACTCAGTTGCATAAGAAATGAAGAGGCATTTACATATATGCCCTACAGACAGGAAGCTGCACGTTCATTAACGACAGTGAAGTCAGGAGACCTGGTTTTCTCACTGAAAATTCTCCAAGGTTGAAATCAGAGTTTATATGAAGAGCATTCCTTTTAAAACAAGTATTATTACGGCTGCTCCGTAAATGGGTCTGTTTAGGCACTGTAAACATACATTATATCAGAAACCAAAGACTGGAGAAGACTTTGCAAGGCAGAGGCTGAGTTTAAGAAACACTAAGCAAGGTATGGTGGCACTACACTGGCCATTCCGGAGGGCTCTAGAATTCCAGAACAGCCTGTGCTACATGGTAAGAGCCTGTCTCATGGGGGGCAGGGGAGAGGCAACAATTATGGTGATTAATGGGTAATATCTGCTGTTACTAGGGTTTTAAATTTTATCTTACAAAAAAAATTAATCCTTAAGATGTTTAAAAGTAACCTTAAAGGATGCATTAGTTCTATCTGTTGCCATCGTTGGAAACTGTGTCTAGAGAGGTGTGATACCCAAATTTCCAACAATAGATATTACTTCAAAAGCCCTCCCAGTCAATCCGGTAACTAGGAATTGTTAGGACTTCGCAGGTGTAATTAAAGGTTACTAGTCAGCTGACTAAAGATTCAAGTGAGCTCAGCAGGAGAGGAGTCAAAAAGAGAGGCATGGAGCCGGGCTCCTCCCAAGTGCTATTGCTGGCTGTGCAGATGAAAAGAGGCAGGCCTCAGAAGAGTCACAACAATTCGGGGTGCCCCACCCCCACCCCAACATCCTCCTGGAACAAAGTTCAGTTAGTGAACTTGATTATGTCCTAATGAAAAAAGGGTCCAGGCCTGCTGCTGCCTCTGCCTTCTGAGGCCTTGGGCAGAGACAGCACAAGAACCATCATCCTCTGCCCAGACCACTACCTCACACAGCAAGCCATGGAAATGAGACCTGTGTGGTAACCTGTGTGGGAACTCGTTATGCAAGATAAAAAAATGAATACAAAGGGCAAAGAAAACAGCTTAAGAATTTCTTAAATTCACTTATCGTTATTTAATGATTGATTCCAACTTAACTCAGTTACACAGAAAAATAATTTTTTAGAATACCATAAAGATCAAGATATGACCAGGGAGATTGCTCTGTCAATAAAGAGCTTGCCTTATAAACAGTGGATCTCAACCTTCCTAATGCTGTGACCCTTTAATACAGGTTCCTCAGGTTGTGGTGACCCACCCCCCAAACTGTAAAATTATTTCATTGCTACTTCATACCTGTAGTTTTGCAACTGCTATGAATTGTAATATAAATATCCGATATGCAGGGTATCTGATATGTGACCCCTGGGAAAGGGCCTGTCGACTCCCAAAGAGATCTCGACCCACAGGTTGGGAACTGCTGCTCTTAAGCATCAAGCCCTGAAACAGATCTTCAGAACACACAAAATGTCAGGACAGCAGCCTAGGCTTGCCATCCTACTCCTGGGGAGACAGAGACAGGGTATCCTGGAGCCTGCTAATCTAATCCATGAGCACCAGGCCAATGAGAGACCCTGTATCAAAGAAGGTAGCAATTGTTCAGAAGTAGCCCTCTGGAGCACACATTAGTAGTGATGATGATGATGATGATGATGATGATGATGATGATGATAATAATAATAATAATAATAATAGGAAGAGGAGGCCTGGAAAGATGGCTCCGTGGTTAAAAGCACTGGCTGTTTTTCCAGAGGAAACAGGTTCAATTTCCAGCACCCATGTGGCAGCTCACAAGTGTCTGTAACTCCAGTTCCAGGAGATCTGACACCCTCACACAGAGATACATACAGGTCAAATACCAATGTACATATAAAATAATAATAATAATAATAATAATAATAATAAATATTCAAGTGTCAAATCATTTAAAACATTACAATATAACATTTCATTACATAACTTCAAAGCACTACCTAAAAATATTATTTCCAATAATTCATAGTACACAGAGCAAGGACTGGAACCTAAATGTGAACAGAATAGAAAACTGATTTTTATCATGATTTTCAAGTACATCCACACTAATTAAAAATATGTGGAAAAGAGTAATTTTACCCTTTCATTGTTTAAAGAACAACTTCTCAGAGAATTCCAGTTAGTGTTTGAAACAACACTGTAATCCTTAGAGTTTTCCAGCAATGGAATTGTGTGCTTCCCACAGCAATCAGAAATAGACAGAGATTGCTAGAATGTCATAGGGGAAAAAATGACGAAAGGACAACAATCCACCTCTAAGATTCTGTAGAATAATTCTGTAACTCAGTAACAGAATGCTGGGCTTATCGGAGTTCCGGTTCAGTTTCTACTATTAAAGAGCCACGTGAACGCACTCCATTTGAGCCCCAGGTTCCCGGTGCTATTTTCAGGACAGCATGAATTCAGGCACTGCAAGAGTCTAAACAGGAATAGCATACACTCTTCTAAATTTTAAGGGCAGGCTCTTGTCTTCAGGATGCCTTTGCCGAAGTGAAATTTGGGGTGAGGTTTCAGGTCTATGGCGGGAGAGGAGAAGCTGGAGAGGCCAGGCCTGCTGTGGGACATATGCTGATAGGGCCCAGCACACACCAGTGCTAACACCTGGCTGCAAGCACGGAACCAAAACTCATCTCACACATTATAAACCCCCAGCAACCTGGGACTGCTGGGAGAGCAAAGCTCGGTTGAGACCACTGGAAGAAAGGCAAGTTTCCCGGTATTCCCAAAGTAGTACCAGTGTTTGTGCAAAGCTCACGTTTCATTCCGGCTTGGGATGGGCTGGGGTTTGTTTCCTCAATAGAGTCGAGTTGCCCTGGTTTTGATGGGACGAGGGCATGTCGATCGCTTCACAGCTGCCTTTCCTAATTGCATACAGGCAAACGCTCACTCTTCAAAGGGCGCTGTCACCGTCGCGGTGGCAAAAGTCTGCACCCTGGAGCGGCGACGCTGCCTCCAGCTGCAGCCCCCTTAGTCTTAGTCTTATCGCAGCACACACCAGTTCCTAGAGAAGAGATTCCGAGAAAAAACCCCGGGTTCCCTAGAAACGTTAAATTAACACAAGGGATCTGGAAACGAAACAGCAGATGCCTGAAAGCCTTCCCCCTTGCTGGTTTCCTGCCTTCTCGGAAAATCTTTGCGTTAAAATAGATTGGATTACCCGACTCGGCCAGATGCAGCTCTGAGACCTACTAGTGAACAGGAAAGCCGCGTGCCATCTTTTAGAACGATATTTTTTTTCTTTCCCAGGTGGTAGAAAAATGCCAATGGGTTGTTCGTATTAGCAAGGACTCCAGGCTGAGCTGCTTAGGTCCGGACAGAAACTTTCCACAACTCCGACTTGCAAATCTGATAACCGGAGACTGCAGCAGAGTAGGTTAAGCGCAAGACTCTTAACTCTTAAGGTTAAGTCTGGAGCCTAGGAAGAGGATGGATGCCTCGTTCCCTTTTTACTAAAAAGAAAATGTCTGTTTTATTCCGGAATCTACTTTGACCAGAACTATGAGACCAGAGTAAAGCTAACAGCATTTCCAGGGAGACACAGAGGTTGGAGGCGTTCTGTCAGGCTCCTCATCGGAATCTCAGAAAGTAACTAACCAACCCCCAGGAACCCTGTCGGCATCATCGCCAGGTGTGTAATCTCTAAATTCAAGCCAAGACTGATAACCACACATCTGAAAAGCAATCAGCCGCAGGCGCCTAAGTATATTCCATTTCTGAGGCATCTTCCACACACAAATTATTTTGGTAGCTGAGAATCAGATGCAAAGCTTCCTGAGTCCTGAGAATTTAAAGAAGAAATACAGTTTTTACTGTAGCTTCCTTCCTTGATGCATTTAACTTGTATCTCTTGGTAATCCTTACAGAGGGACTCAAAAACCCTTAAGCTCTACTTTAACACCGGCCCTTCTTTCCATTAAGTCAGATCATAACCTGTATTTATAAAAGGATTCTGTGCTTAGCCCGGGCTTGGGTGCTGTGGATGGAGGAACACATTTCAAAATCCTCTAAACAAAAAGACATATCTTTGCCTACGCATCAGAACAACAGAACCTATTGTAAAACCCTGCAGGCAGACAAAATTACCTCCCCAGAATAAAACTAGGAAGTCGCTCCAGGAGAAGAGCCGCCCTGGGTGCTCCTGCTACAAAGTATCGAGGAAAAGACAAAGGACAGCTTCAAACTTTACAGCAGGCCCGGAGACCTGCAAGGAGGACTCTAAACTGTTTATAAGAAAGCAAAGGAAAAACTCTGCAATGATTACTTGGCTAGCAGGCCACGGGGAAAGCTGGAAGCTGCAGACAGCAGCCTGCAGGCAGAGCTGCTTGAAACCGAAAGTCAAACTGCTTTGAGCAGGTAGACTCTCATACAACAAAATTACCAGAAGCATCAACACTCTTCCGAGCAAAGATAATGCTAGTTTTGTATCTAGCTTTTAGGAAAAGGAGTTCAGTTAACACAAAATAGCTAAACTGCTACAGCAATTATAAATAGCCAAGCAAACAATGTTAGTCGGTGGCTGCTTTTTTATTTCTTAATGACAAGAGAATTTCCAAATGATTATGAATGACCACATGCAACATTTTTCGGGTTGGGTCTTCACCACAAAGGCATGCCTGTCACTAAGAACAGACTGTATTTGATGGCAAAAGGTCACCTGGACTCTCAAAAACTATTTCTTAATTTAAAAGTAAACCACAACATTATGGCATACTATGGAAAAGCAACAATTTAATAATCTCCTTCAAAATTAAAAAAGAAAAGAATATTAACATCATAGAAAAGTGCCAGCAGTTTAAAAGCCACCATCTCTTCCCTGTGGCTGGGTGGAGCCTCGTGCCTGGGAGTTTATCATACTTAGCTGAACTTTCTTTTTAAGGAAGAGAGCAGCTATTGAACAGCTATTTCCCTTTGACCATCTAATTCCAACTCATCAAATTAAATATCTAGAAATCACCTGGTCTGCTCCAGCAGATTATTTTTGTCTACTTTAAAAGTCAGTTCTATGCAGCTGAGGATACTGGAAGCAGGCGCTCGGGTTCCAGTGCATACAGCCGGCTGCCGTAAGTGCACACGGAACTGGCTCAGTACACGCTTTCTTCTACAAGCTGCCAGTCTCTCTGGCTAGACACCCCCACCCCCACCCACAGTGAAGTCTTAGTTTATGAGTTGTTCCTTAAACTAGAAAATGTTTAGATTTTATGTAATAACAAACAGTAAGCATGTTCTGAAGTTGAGTGTTCTAAAATAAATGATTTGAACGTTTTAACGAAAGCCTCTTATAATTCAATGGGATGGCACAAGGCAGGAAGGCCTGATTAAAATGAGTAACCTCCAAAGTGGTTTGTAATCTTCTCCCTCTAAAATCCTGCACTTCGAATTAAGTCAAAGAGACAGCATGGGATATTTTTTTCTTAATAAATAAAAAAGAATTCCTTTATGTCTAAGATGAGGACAACACTTTTAACTTCAACCATCTTTCTTTTTGCCCATTTCAAGGCTTTGGTTTTCCTTTTGTGGTGGTGGTGGTCTTTTGTGTTATTAAAATTCAGTGGCGTTGCCACAGCTCAGGGGAGATGCCAGCAGGAACTGACGACAGCCTTGCCACTTCTGACTATATTGTACTGAAAATATGCTTGATATTTAATCTTAAGGGTCTTTTTTAAAAAGAAATCCTCGGGTGTCAATAAAAGAGATCTGTGGCTCAGGCAAATCCGGCTCATCGGCTTACACTACAACCAGAATGGTGTTATAAAACCAAATAACACGTTTTAAAAATAACAGATTATACCATTGGATACATCCCGTTAAGATGAATGAGTACCGACATCAAACTCATACTGTAAATAAGCGGGGATACACTTTTTAAGGGGCTACAGTGTTTTGCCCACAGCATTCTCATTCCTACTAGACCCTGCCGGCTGCCAACGTCAGTCGGTCAAGTTCAGCTCAAATGTCAGTCAGACACCTGTGTGGTTGCCAAGAAACGGGGTGGGCGGGGCTGGGGGCTGAGCAGGGACAGGCAGGACACAACACAGGTTGGGTTGGGTCGGAACTGGAACAGGGGGATGGATCACTCCGTATATCATCGGCTCCAGATTCCCTAAGTCATTTCAAAGTCCCACTTTACCAATGGAAATTAGGTCAGAGAAAGTAGCTGCAGCAACTAAATGATGGTTTCCCCTCATGCCAGTTTCCGAAGCCCACCAGACGCATCCCTCTTCCTTACTCCTTTGTACCCGAACATCCCTCCTTCACTCTCTAGCTTTAAACTTCCTGACTTACTGTCTTATTCCTCTTGACCCTGGCCAGTCATCTTCTGTGATTTTCTACAGAGAAGGATTTTACTGTTTGTGGCAATAAAGAAGGAGATGGAACTGAACGCACAGAAGAGGATAGGCCAGCTTTAGTTTGGGCTGAGGCTGGCATTGGGCAGGCTGTGAGGATTTCTGCATCCCAGCACGATCCTGGTGGGCTTGCCCTAGGACTGGCTTGCCCTGCTTGGTAAATTGGGCCACCTTGCTGCTGTAAGGAGCCTAAGGCTGGCAAGTGCATCTTAAGGAGGAAGCCCATAGAAGGTTAAGCTAGGATAGGATGGTGACAGCCTCACAAGACAGGGTGGCAGGCGTGCCAGAGGCCACAGGGCCTGCCTCAGATCCTCAGTCCCTCTTTTTGCCTCCTCTTGCCACCCCCTCTTCAGCCAGACCTTTTTCCTCTAACCTTGCAAAATATATACATATATATGAGCATAGCTGTTGTTTTGTGCCAACTAACAAAACAACTCAGAGGCAGCAGCAGAAGAGTGTTGCCCTTTTCAGAGCAAGCCACGTGGTCCACAGGGCAGAGGCAGCTCTCACAGAAAGGAGCAGAGGCGGTCATCGGAACATTCCCCCTTGCCTTTGGAATACTGGTCCTCTACCCTCGAAGCTGCCTGAGCACTGGGATGGATTTATATAATGAGCTGTATTTTCTCACCCCTCAATGTTCTTCCTCGGACCAAATTGCTAATGTGGCAGGTTCCAGTTGCCTAGATTCCCTGAACAACATTCCCTGTTCCATAAAAGGCTCGCAAGTGCTAACACAGCAGTCTTGCTCGGTTCCTAGAACTATAAACCGACTACCCAGATCCCTGGCCTGGAAAGGCAACCGAGATGGACAACAGGCCTGATTTAAAGGTACACAGCATCTGAGGTGTATCGCCTTGATCATGGCCAGCCAGCATGATCGAGGTGGGGGCTGCCCCCATTCTTCTCCTCAATATTGTATCGAGACCCTGGGAACTGCATGCAGTATAGACAGACCGTCCTTCAGTGAGGTACTGCTTTTGTGTCTGCCACTAAGAGGGCAGCATCCCCACAACAGACAACCTCGGGTGATTCAAAACCCGCACCTAACCGGTATTAGAGGCTCATTGGTAAAGAGCAAAACCCGGACTCCTTCTTTTAAATTAGCTAATACAAGCTCAATATGTATATAGTAGCCACTGTCTTTAAGAAAAATATCACCCATGCTATCCTAGACATACAAAGGTTTCGCTTATTATTTGGGGAGCCAAATACAGAAAAAAAGAGATTCCATAGTCTACCCAGGTGTTTTAGTCAGGGTTTCTATTCCTGCACAAACATCATGACCAAGAAGCAAGTTGGGGAGGAAAGGGTTTATTCAGCTTACTTCCACATGGCTGTTGATCACCAGAGGAAGTCAAGACTGGAACTCAAGCAGGCCAGGAAGCAGGAGCTGATGTAGAGGCCATGGAGAGATGTTCCTTGCTGGCTTGCTTCTCATGGCTCGCTCAGTCTGCTCTCTTATAGAACCCAAGACTTCCAGCCCAGGGATGGCACCACCCACAAGGGGCTCTACCCCCTTGATCACTAATTGAGAAAATGCCCCACAGCTGGGTCTCATGGAGGCATTTCCCCAACTGAAGCTCCCTTCTCTGTGATAACTCCAGCCTGTGTCAAGTTGACACACAAAACCAGCCAGTACACCGGGTCACATTTCACACTTGACAGTACAGAAACAGCTACACAGACAGAAATCCCTGAGCGTGCCATGCTGCCTCTTCACTGACTCCGTTTATGTGGCAAGTTCTGCCTTATTCTCTGTAGCTAAGCTGCATCCCTCCAGGGCCCCACTACTGCTCCTCTGTCCCTCCCTCATGCATGTGCCTGTGCTATGTGATCAGATGGCACCATGTTTGCTCACATAGCCATCTCCCCTGATTAAGCTCCAAACTCCTTGGAGACCTAGTTGTCTCTGTAGCTCCCCAGGAGAACTAACACAAGGTGGCGGTTTCTAACCATAAAGGAAGCAGGTATAGAGAGTATGCAGATTCAGCGGCTGCCCTTCACCTCACCCTATAGTCAGAGGAGAAAGAACACTGTACTCACTGGTTTTGTGTGTCAACTTGACACAGGCTGGAGTTATCACAGAGAAGGGAGCTTCAGTTGGGGAAGTGCCTCCATGAGACCCAGCTGTGGGGCATTTTCTCAATTAGTGATCAAGGGGGTAGGGCCCCTTGTGGGTGGTGCCATCCCTGGGCTGGATGTCTTGAGTTCTATAAGAGAGCAGGCTGAGCAAGCCAGGAAAAACAAGCCAGCAAGAAACATCTCTCCATGGCCTCTGTGTCAGCTCCTGCTTCCTGACCTGCTTGAGTTCCAGTCCTGACTTCCTCTGATAATCAACAGCCATGTGGAAGTAAGCTGAATCAACCCTTTCCTCCCCAACTTGCTTCTTGGTCATGGTGTTTGTACAGGAATAGAAGCCCTGACTAAGACACTGGACTTCTTGCTTTCCTAATTGTGTTCCTCTTGTTCCCTTCTCTTGTTTCACTGCTCCAGATAAGACTTCCAGCACAATACTGACGAAGGGCAGACCATGTGGACACCCTTGATTAATTCCTGATTTTAGTAAAAATACTTTGGGATTTTCTCCACATATTACAATCTTGTCTATGCATTGTCAAATAGAGCCTTTTTTATGTCTGAGAAGCCATGAGAAGCAAGCCAGTAAGGAACATCCCTCCATGGCCTCTGCGTCAGCTCCTGCTTCCTGGCCTGCTTGAGTTCCAGTCCTGACTTCCTTTGGTGATCAACAGCCATGTGGAAGTAAGCTGAATCAACCCTTTCCTCCCCAACTTGCTTCTTGGTCATGATGTTTGTGCAGGAATAGAAACCCTGACTAAGACAAACACTAGTCACAATTCCATAGCCTCTGTATACTACAGGCTGAGGTGGGGCTGGGCAACTAGAGAAATCACCAACTCCAGTCACATTCCAAGAGAAATCAGGATGGAACTCAGTGGCTACTATCAACATTCAACACATCCTACATGCACTCATCTTTTCAAAGAAATAAACAGATATATAAATACAAGGATTGTGCATTTATCAATTTCTATATTGGGGATTAAACCTGGAGCCTTATACGTGGTAGGCAAGTACTCTACCATCACTCCATATTCCTACCCTCTCCCCATCTTAATTATGTGAGTTGGCATTGAAAGAGATAGGGGGTTGGTAACTACAGTGGAAAAACAGCTTTGAATCTCAGGATGTTAGAAACTCTGTTTGGTACATATTTTTAGTGACAGTCTGACTGTGGACAAGAATGAACAGCTCCCCGGCTCCTTCGCACTGTCTTGGGTTGCACATGGAGCATCCCATAATTGTCTGGGTAAACAAAGTATAACTCTATTGCTATGATTCAAAGACCCTAAGGTTCCCTGCTTCTGTTTAATGATCTATTTACTGAATTCCCCAAGTATCTTTCTGGGATTAGGCTAAAGAGAAAGGCAGAAAGGATTACATACACCTGCTGAGATGCACCTGGTGTACACACTACACCTGCACAGTGCATTCTACTTGATAGGCACAATTAACCTTCACTTAATTATAGTTTTAAACCTAGGAATAGGAAGTTGAATGAGAATGGCCCTCACAGGTTCATATATTTGAATGTTTGCCCCCGTTGGTGGAACTGTTTGGGAAGAATTAGGAGGTGTGGCCTTGTTGGAAGAGGTGTATCACTGGGGGAGAAGTTTGAGGTTTCAAAAGCCCATGCTATTCCCAGTTAGATCCCTCTGCCTGGTGCTTGTGTCTCACCATGTAAGCTCTCAGCTACTGCTCCCTGTCGGCTGCTATGCTCCCTGCCATGATTGACATGAACTCTAACCCTCTGAAACCATAAGACTCCAATGAACTCTTTCTTCTATAAGCTGTCTTGCTCATGGGTGGCTTACTACAACAATAGCAAAGTAACAAAGACACTAGATCTCTCTGATTCTGTATACAGTATTCTTTCCATAAATTATACTGCTCCTCCTGTATGCAGTATCAGCATTAAGAACACATGTAGTTGGCTTCAAAGGTCTACGACTCATTCAAATTTGCTCGAGTTGGTTTGTACAAAGGAATATATTCTCTTTAAAGATATAAACATAAGTTTTGGTGGCTGTCATCAAACCATTCACAGTCTAAGGAGAAAGAGACATTTAAAAAAGACAATAAACTGATTTATTCTCTTCTCCCCGTCTCTGCCAGGTCTCTACCCTTTGTGTCATATTTTGTAGCCTCTTTATGAATTTTCCAAATCTTAGTAGATCTTGTTCTTTATTTAAACATTAGCAAAACATGAGAAACTTGTACTCATAAGCTGCCTCCATTGCTAATGTCATGCCCCAGAGGACACATCATATGCACTTAAGCTTTATCATGATGCTCTGAGTTCCTTTATCCGCTCATTAATATAGTTTGGAGTGTCAACAGGAAGCGACTTGGGGAAACAGTGAGAGGGAGAACACAGGTAGAAGCCGCACCCTTGTATGCTCAAGCCATTCAAGAAGGAGAGCAGGCAGTTGTCATAGCCACACACTGTGCTGGGTGTGCTATAAAATACAATGCAGGGAGTGGAGAGATGGCTCTGTGATCACAAGCACTTGCTGCTCTTGCAGAGGACCTGGGTTTGGTTCACAGCGCCCACATGGCTCGCAACCATCCCTAACTCCAGTTCCAGGGGATCTAGCACCTTCTTCCAAATGCCACTTATATCAGGCACATACACTGCATAAATGTGTATGTACAAGCAAAATGCTCACACACATATATCTGTAGAAGAAAAAGGCCATGGGAATACAGAACAGAGCATGAGCTGAGCTCTGTGCATGAAGCAAGGGTGGACTTGATGGGGGAAGGAGACAGGAAGGAGAAGGAACACGCTGAGCCAGAGGAAGGGCAGAGGTCTGAGGCCAGGAGGGGCACAGTAGCCAGGAGAAGACAGGGGCTACAGGAATGGGTCTGCACATAGAGCTTGGAAATGGCAGGAGCCAGAACTGGTAAGGCACTGCGGGGGACATTCTGGATTTCAAATCTCATTTTAAGAGCAATGGGAATAAGTGTATCAAAGGGTTAAAGATGATGAATGGAACTCACACAATCGCCCTTCAAGTTCCCTAAGCTCTCTATGATTGAAGTATAAAGAGAAACTCAATGTGGAGATCTGTTAATGATTAAAAGAATGTTTAGAATAGAAAGCACAGTGTGCTATAGGTAAAATGTGCTAAGACGAGGGAGGGAGATACAGGTTCTGTTTACAACATTGTAATCTGGGCTGATTATTTAATTGTGTTTTCCTCGTTGATCAAAGGGGAGCATTTCGGACTTCAGAATTTCCATACAGCAAATATGATAACACTTAAAAAAGATGCTTCCGTTCTCTAAAATGTAAGCCCCTTGAGGTTAGAGACTATCTGCCACATTCACTGCCATAAGCAACCCCTAGGGGCTGGATACCTGGACCATGACAGAATCATAGATGGACAGGAGATTGTAGATGACAGACATATGGAAATTCACATTAGGCATCATTCTGTGGTCTAGTGGAACATGACAGTGTGTGGAAGAAGTCTGTCCAGGGGTCAGTCTCCACAGGAAGCGTTTCATCAATGTGCTTGCCAACTGGCATGCCAGGTACCTCCAGAGAGATGACGGGGCTGGCTGCTCAGCTGGGTTGCACAGTCAAAGGTCAGTGACATCCCCTTTATCAGTGAAGTCAGTGAACGGGACAATCATGTGTTCCACTTGACACCTCTTCCCAAGAGACCAGAGACCCAGGATAGAAACCCTTCCCTAAGATAGCTCACCAGTCGTGGTGGTTCTGCGTGTCTGTATTGAGTCCAGCGTCATATGTGTCTCTGTGCACTCTGTGTGCCTGGTACCCACAGGAGCCAGAAAATGCCATCAGATCCCCTGGAACGTGAGTTCCAGGTGGTTGTGAGCTGCCATGTAGGTCCAGGGGACTGGTCTGGGTCTTCTGCAAGAGCAGTCATCTCTCTGGCCCACTCTTTACAATACATTTGAGTATTACTCTTAAGCTTGCTCTGAGCCGTAGTCTTAAATTTGTACACATCCAGTTTCTTCAAATTTACAGATGGAGGTAAAAAGCAAAGGCAGAAGGGGAAATATGAGGAGGCCTAAGATGCTCTTTGGTGTTTGCTCGCTTTGTGACAATAACGGCTCACTGAACACTTTGTCCCGGGCGGAGACTTTGACAAGCATAGCCTGCATCTCCTCTAACCTCACAAGTTCTGACAAGATAATGGACACTGATGCCATTACTTGGGCAAAGACCCGAGGCTCAGATGCGCTCAAGATTATGGGCTGTCAAACAGCAGAGGCAGGTGTGAACCTAAGACTGTCATCTTATCATATAGCATGATAAACTCTCCTAAAATAAACAAACGTGCACGACTAAAGAAGGCATTTACTGTAGTACTGTGTGGTTGTTTATAACAATGTCTCATTTAATCTTGGCAACTTCTGGACGTTTCCATTTTTGACATGAGGACACTGGAGCTTGGAAAAGCTTGGATTTGCCCAAGTTTTTAAAACCTACTCAAGCGAAGGAGCCTGGATTTTAACTTTAACCTAGGTTGGCCTGACCTCCCTCTCTACCCCACCCCAAAAAAAAACCCATTCACTTAGCCACTAAGACACGCTAGCTACAGCTCGTACACCTCTGAAAGAGAATGTCAAAATGAAAGAACAGTGTCAATGCAATGTCTTAGGGATGAGCTTGGAATTCCCATTGCATTAAAAGGCTCCTCCAAAAGCCTTCGCTGAGCATTTTCTCTTCATCTGTCTCCTTGAGCTGCTTGCTCCCCGAGGGTGTCTAGAGTTTTCTAGTCACTACCTGTGCCTCTCCTTTTCCTTCTGGTGAGAAGTTAAGTACTCTTTCTAAATCTATCCATTTCGTTAAACCGAATGCACATATCTGCATCCAGATCCTGGGAGGTACTTTGTTGACTAGTCCCTAGTGTTCTCACTGGACGATGCTCTTTGAGTAGGGAGGATGATGGTTAGCACACTGTGCGGACTGTTCACTGCTCTTTAGTTATTTGGGTAAGAATGATGCTATGCCACCCTGGCTTCCCTGGACTCACTACACTGACCAGGCTGGCCTCAGACTTGCAGAGACCTTCCTGCCTCTGCCTCCTGAGTGCTGAGATTAAAGGTTTACCCCCCAGGCCCGTCTCATTTCATAATTGATTTTGGCTCTGTCAAATCCTTCAAGATGTTCCTAACATGACTGTCTGACTATCAGAAAACGAATCCTCTCTAGACCCAAAGACTCCTGGGGTAGGTCTCCACTGTGTTAGAGCCTACTAGGGCATTTCAGTTTGGAGTTAACAAGGTAAGTCAGTCCAATGAGGAAGCCTAACTTTATAAATCTACTGATGGAACAAATATCAATGGGACTTTCTCCTTTCTATCATGAAATTTACAGCTTTCACACCAACTGGACTTGAAAACCAGATAGCTGGCCAACTATTAAAATTCTTGGGAAAACCTGAGAATTAGTGTGCACATACAAGCTAATACTTGCACCAACTGCTCTCAAAGAGGTGGAAGTTTAAAAAGTACCTCCATGCTCATGAATGGAAGCAAAGTTAATATGCTTCCCTAGAGCACTGTCACCAAACTGTGCGCTTAGTTGTCAAGTTGAGATGTTCCATCAGTTTGGAGAAAAAAAAATTACATTTATCAACTAGAGTACATACCTTGGCATATGTGATAGTAAAACTGTATCTGCAGATACTGTAGGAAGGCATAAAGGAGGAAAGATATCGGATCTACATGCCAGGCTCCTCAGCCTCCTGCTGGCAGGCACACTTAATCACATAAATACTGGAGCTGTCGAGCTCTGGCTGAGCCACATGTCCTGTTACATAACTGCTTTGTTCTGCCTTCTTGTTACAACCAGTTGTAAATTAGGGGCAATATTTAAAACTTAGTAACTAGATAGGCCTCTTCGGTTCTCCCACCCCTAAGCTGAGCAATGGATCAATGACAGATATTGATTTGGGCCTTTTACTTATATAAACAATAGTGGTAGGAATACTCTTTTACATACAAGCACTTGTCCAATTAGTCCTTGTAGAGCCAGGAGGAGTGGCGAACACCTTTTATCCCCGCATTTGGGATACAGAGGCAGGTGGATCTCTATGAGTTCACAGCCAGGATGGTTCGTAAAGTAAGGTCTTTTCTCAATAATTATTAATTAATTAATTACTTAATTTGTAATTGCTCCTTTTGGAAGGATTCTTAGAAGTGGAAAGGCAAAGCTGAAGGGTGTGTCCCGTGATAAATACTGTCCAAATGAAGAGCATGCTTGTTGATATATGCTCCAACAATATATTATCGCAAACTTCGTGCACTGACGGTCCCTAGCTATGAGTACTGTCCTCATTAGGGTTTCCACCACTGTGATAAGCACCTTGATCAAAATCAACTTGGCAGGAAAGACTACTTCAGCTTACATGCCCCAGCCGCAGTCTGTCATGAAGGGAAGTCAAGGCTGGACTGGAAGCACTAACTGAAGCAGAGGCCCCGGAGGAGTGCTGCTTACTGGCTGGCTCCCCGTGGTTTGCTCAGCCTGCTATTTAATACCATTCAGGACCACCTGCCCAGGGCTGGACCTATCCACAGTGAAATGGGTGCTCCCACGCCAAGCATCAATCAATAAAACGCCCTACAGACTGCTTCCACGGCAACCCCACAGAGGCATTTTCTCTAATAGCATTCCTTCTTCCCAAATGATCCTAGCTTGTGTCAATTTGACATAAAAAAAAAAAAATCACGTAGCATGAGTACTATTTTTCAATAATTGCCAATGTGCTAGAAAGCCAGTAACTTCTGATTGCTTCCATTGCGTTTTTCTTTTCAAGTACAGAAGCAGCCTGTGCTGTTGCGCTAGGGAACAGGAAACTTGAGAGAGAGGGACTGAAGAGAGAAGAGGGAGATGAAGAGGATCAAGAGAGAAGAGCCAAGGAGCACATTATGGTTTGTTTATGCTCAACCCAGGGAGTGACACTATTAGAAGGTGTGTCCCTGTTGGAGTAGGTGTGTCACTGGGTGTGGGCTTTAAGACCCTCATCTTAGATGCCTGGAAGTCAGTTTTCTACTATCAGCTTTCAGATGAAGATGTAGAACTCTCAGCTCCTCCTGCACCATGCCGCCTGGATGCTGCCATACTCCCATCGGCATCTATTCTGTGCCTGTATATTTGTATTTTAGCTGAACAAGTCATCTTCTGCTTATTAATCTTCACATTCTGGATAATAACTCCATTTGATATATATATGTAGCCAACCTCTTTTCCATATTGACATTAGTTTTTAGTCTTCTGGATCGAGCGCTTACTGTAAAGAGAGAATTCTCACAGAGTTATATCTGCTTTCTCTTTTTGAGTTTTCTCTTGTTCTGAAAACGGTGTCATGCCTACAAAGACATTCACTGGTGCCCCCACAAGACACCTGAAATGGGTATCGATTTTGTGATGCTACTTTAACAGAGACCTTATTTGCTTTTATTTAAATAGTCAATGTTGGTGTTAAGATTTCACTCTATTCGTTTTATCCCTAAATGACTTGTATGCCATCCCCACACTTTTTATAATGTTTTCAAACTGAAGACTGATTTTTAAAATGCCATTTAGGAATGAGAAGTCAATTATTCTTAGCCTAAAACGGTGAAATCAATAAGCTCTAAAAAGAAATGGGCTTGTAGCATACACTCCCATTCCAAAAGGGAGGGCTAGAGTTGTGAGCAAGAAAGGTTACACCAAGTACAGTAACTGCATGCCCAGCTTTGGTGGTCTCGCCCCTCGAGCGTTGCTATGGGCTTGGTGGTCTTGCCCCTCGAGCATTGATACACACATGCCTCTCTTGGGCAGTCCCGCTTCTCAGACTCTGCCAGCAGCAGCACCTGTAACTTATGTCATTGCCTCAGGCCAGCTCCACTGCACACCCGCCACTTCATTGGCAGCCATCCAATACAATCACACATCTCCAGCCAGTACCCTGGGTCTCCCCTGCAACAGGCACTGCACCTTCACCTAAGGATTCTTTTGGTGTCCGGTTGGGGAAGTCCAGCAAGTCAGCCAGTATCCGGCCTCAATTGATCTCTATGACTCCCTCAACCTTGCAAGATTTCACATCTTCAAAACCAGTACCACAGGAGAGACTCTTACATGTTGCCATGTTAAGCTTTAGACGTGGCCTTAGTCTGCTTGGATCACATCTTCTGTGTGCTGGCCCTATTGTCTCGGTGAAGCATGGACGGTTTCACATCTGTGGTGCTGGTCCCTTGGTAATCACAGCTGATTCTTCAGCCCCAGTTGATCAGTAGTTGCAGCAGATCCTTAATCCAAATTATCACATAAATGACTGCTAGGGTCTCTGCTGCCCTCTGAAACTTTACACTCTAATCCTCCTTGTCTGCATTTCCTTCCACCCTCCTATCCTCTGAGCTCCCATAGGACAGCCCACTAACCCCCTACTAACCCCCCTACTAACCTCCCACTAGCCCCCCACCAGCCCCCCTAACCTCCAGCCCAAAATTCTAAACGTTTCCATAATTGCTCCCCCCTAGACAACATAGTCTGCAATCACGCTATTCTTGACACCAATTTCTGTTCTAGTTTTCTTTCATTTGTTAGAACAAGACATTCCTACCAACAGCAGGGAGGAACCAGTTGACTTAGCTTACACTTCCAGGTTATAAGCCATCACTAGGGAAGTCGGGACAGAAACTCAGGAAAGGAATCAAGCAAAAACCATTAATTAAAAAAAGCTGCTTACTGGCTCACACTACAGATTTCATAATGCCCCATATTGCCTCAAGTAAAGAGGCCTAACAAAGTTGAGAAGGCCATTAAGTGCTTGCTCTTTGCCAGCTGTACACACCCACAAAAAAAAAAGCAATGCATGCCGAGGAGCTGAACACATTGTAAACAAGCAGGTGAATTCAGTAAAATCGCAGGTCGGGAATCAGGGCTGGGTTTAAATAAAGATCATATGATTTGAGACCCTGGAAACATATACTTCTCTGAGCTTCCTTGTCTGTTACAAGGTCTCGATAGCTTACGTACTTACTTACTTTTACCTATTTGAAAAAAGTCTCTCTACATAGCCCTAGCTGTCCTGGAATTCACTTAGACCAAGCTCGCCTTGAACTCACAGAGATCTGCTTGCCTCAGTATCCCAAGTGCTGTGATTGAAGGTGTGTGCCACCAAGCTAGGCAGGAAGAGGCTTTTGAAGCTTAAAAGAAATCAGTAAATCTAACGACACTTGGGACAGAAGGTCACCCACATCCAGTTAGTTCCCTATTCAAATTCGCCACACACTTAAATGGTCAAAGCAAATGTTGGAGCCTCTCATCCCACAGCGGACACTTCTGCTTAATATATGAAAGTCTGTCCACTGCTCACTACACTACATCCTATATCACAACATTCCACAGACAAATTCCCTTCAACACAATTAGGATTTCTTACAGTTACATGTCCCTTCCAGTGACGGCATTCCCAAAGTACCTCACAAGGGATATGGGTGGGAATCGTGAGGCATGGCTTCACTGAGTGGGGTCTTGAGACCCTAGAGAGGGTCATGACACTGGGTCCCCCCCACCCCTCTCTCTCCCCCTCTCTCTGATATTTTTTTTTCCTCTTCAAAACACGGTTTGAGATGTGAAGCTATGAGGAGCTCGGCAGGTGCTGCTGGCTGGAGGGAATTCACCTGAGCACTGTTGGTACCACACTGTTCACATTGCTTTATGCTGGGGAACAGTTTTGTGTATTGTGCATTTGAGATGCTGGGTTCTGTGCCCAGAGACCGGGTTGCAGTCTGACGTTGGCATCACCATGATTATTGGAGCATCTCCAGTCTCAATGACGTGTAAAGATAGTTTTCCATCATCACCTTTGTTTGGTTAATAAAGCGAGCTAATCAGCCTGTAGGTGGGCAGGAGAAGAGTTAAGGTGGGACATCCCATCCAAGTCAGGGGCTCCCAAGGAGAGATGGAGAGGAAGGAGAGGAGGACCAGGAGGATTTGCCATGAGCAGGTTGCAAGGGAGTCACCATGATGCTTCAGATGGAGCAGAAGGAGCCAGGGCAAGACTCAGATGGCAGGTAATGCCAAGTGGCTGGGAAGTAAGCCAGGCCAAGCAACTCTAGTTAGAATAGAAAAGCCCTGCCAAGCTATAGTGCAAGGAGCTCAGTAATAAAAATACCTGGTTTGTGTCTTATTATTTCAGAGCAGGGGCAGGCATAGAAGAGCCACGTACTGTCGAGGTTTGGTCTGTTGCTATGCATTATATGCTAAATTCTGTATATTCAAGATGAGTGAATTCTCACATATACCAGCTTTTGTTGAGCAAACCTTACTCCGTAATTTAAAAATACTGGTTGAATAAAAATGGCGACAGCCAATTACTGGAAGGAATAGAGGTAGGTGGGTTTTCAGTTCCCTGGCTGGTGGGGGTGGGGGGTGTGTCACAGGTAGAGAAGAGGGAGAAAGGGCACAAGAGGAGGAGGAAGCCTCCATGAGGGGAGATGGACTGTGAGCACATGGCCAGGAGAAACAGTAAGTATGTGGGGTACACTGCTGGGGAGGTAGCCAGAGCAGCAGCTAGAAAAGTAGATAAGGGGGTCACTCCCCAGTAATTGTCAAAGCCAAATAAAATAACCACAGTCTAAGTCTCTTCATTCGTAAGCTAGATGGGGACCAGTTTAAATTAACTACACTGTACGTTACAGATTTACTCTTAGATATACATCATCTCTCTAATAACCATAGTGAGCTACTGGATACAAACAAAGGCACAGACACCCAGGATGGTACAATACACCAAGTGCACAGAGAGGAGGACCCAGAAACAAGCACGTTCCTTACAGATACATGCGGCAGCCAACTGCCAGGCTCCTCTGTAGTGAAGCAAACACAGACAACTATGCCCAAAGGATACAGGCAATGTAGGAAGAAGGAAGTGATTATAGGACCTTATCATTTACAGGGAATAGGAGGTGTTCTATATTGTGTTAGTTGGATAAGGGAAGTTTCAAATAGTATCCAACCTTTTTTAGATTTATTTATTTTATGTGTGTATGTTTTGCTTGCAAGTATATTTGTGCACCACGTGTGTGCCTGGCACCCTTGGAGCTCAGAAAAGTATATCAGATTCCTTGGAACTGGAGTTACATAGGGTTGTGAGCTGCCATGTAGGTTTCTGGGAAACCTTAGTACTCTGTCTTTGTCAGATCCCAAAGAATCTCAGGACAAAGGGCTAACTGTGGTACTCATTAATATAGCAGTGCTGGCTGATAGGCAAAGGACCAACTGTGGTACTTATTAATATATCAGTGCTGGCTGCCAGGCTCTTTTGGCTCTGCAAGCACTTGATACAGAGCCTAAGCTCCTCTCAGTACTTCTCACCCCTGCCCCTATCCTAACCTCTCACACCCCTGAGCTTCCCTTCTGTATTAGTCAGGGTTCTCTAGAGTTACAGAACTTATGGAATGCCTCTATATATTAAGGGAAGCTATTGAGATGACTTACAGTCTGTAGTCCAACTAACTCAAGAATGGGCAGCTGTGGATGGGAAAGCCAAGAATCTAGTAGTTGCTCAGTCCCATGAGGCTAGGTGTTTCAGCTGATCTTCTGTCTAAGCTGGAATCCTGAACAAGTTGGTTCCAACAGTAAGCGCAAGCAAAATGAAGAACAAACACTTCCTTTTTCCATTGTCCATACATAGACCTCCAGCAAAATGTATGGCCCAGATTAAAGGTGTGAACCACCATCACTGGATCTGGAATTTGCTTTGTCCCAGGCTGACTTTGAACTCAGAGATCTGCTTGCCACAGTCTCCTGAGATTAAAGGAGTGTACTACCTTGCCTGGGCCTTAGCTTTTCATGGCCACTATACCTCAAGATCTCCATGTCAAGATCCAGGTCAGAAACTTGTGTCTTCCAGCTTCAAGATCTGGATCACAGGTGTGCCTTCCAATTCTGGATTGTAGTTCACTCCAGATGTAGTCAAGGTGACGACCAGGGATAGCTGTTAGCATCCAAAGCCTGTAGTGACTCATGGGCGGGTCTCAGAGACCTGTTGCCGAGCAACGGCCGCCATATTCCTAGAATCCATTGGAATCGCCTCCAACCTTTACCTGGCTATACACGTCAGTAAT
>JADRCD010217215.1:28543-40910 GCA_019843815.1 Montemys delectorum
CTCTCTCTCTCTCCCTTCTCTCTCTTTCCGCGCTACTGCCCCCTCTCCTCTTAATTAAACCTCTTACATGGAACTGTTTGGGCCTAGTGTGTGGTGCTTTCTAACGAGGTCGCTGCCGCGGTTCCCATCAATAGCCACCACACCTTCTGTTCCCTGAGTTTCTGATTCCTACATAACCCAGCCATTTGTGGCCACCCTCGTTTGTCCCCTTTGTTCTCTTGGTTTCTCTCTTGGCATCTTGGTTCTTGGCTCTCTCTTGGTCCCCTCTCTTTCCCCTCCCCTCTCCCTTTTCATGGCCTGGTTCAGTCTGCTAGTTTCTCTTCCTGATCTGGATTCTTCCAGCTGCGCAGCCATCTCTCTCCTATCAACAATAAAAACCTCCTCAACCACACCTGGGAGCGATTATGTCCTCACTTTCATTCCCTCTGCAGGTGCTGCCAGTGGTCTTAATGGCTGAGCACTTAAAGCTCCAGTCCTCAAACAGTATCTTGACAGAGGACGCCTTCTTTTCTTTTGTTGTTATTGTTTTGGGATTGTTGTTGTTGTTGTTGTTGTTAAGACAGTGTCTTACTATGTAGCTCTCACTGTCCTAGAATTCACTCCGTAGACCAGACTGGCCTGAAATTCACAGAGATCCATCTGCCTTGGCCCCCCTCAGTGATGGAATTAAAGTCCTGTGCTGCTGCACCAGGCTTACATTTTATTTCAATGACGAAAAAAAAAAAAAAAAAAAAAAAAGGAAAAGGAGGCTCAGTGGGTAAAGGTGCTTGCTCACCAATCTCATTACCTGAGTTCAATACCCAGAACTCACATGGTGGGACAAGAAAGCTGACTCCCGTAAGCTGTCCTCTGATCTGCACACATGTTAACACGGGATGCACATGGAAACACATGTGCACACAACACACACACACACACACACACACAGAGATAAATGTTTAAAAACAAAAAGTAGGTCAAAAACTCGATTTCTTAGTCCATGATGCTCAGAAAGTCACCTCCCTACCTATCAAGCAGAGGCTGGAAAACGGTGACCTCTCAGCAAATCACCCCACCGCTAGAGAGAGGACAGCCAGACACAGAGAAGGAACCTAGTGTACTGGGACGGGAATCTTCACAGGAAAACCCTGGCATGCTTCCAGCGGGTGGGGATGAAGAGAGGGGTCTGGTGTGAAAGACACAGGCAGGTCTGCACAGGGGAAACTAACCACAGATAACCTGCTGGGCTGATATAAGATCATAACACACTTGTGGGAAGGGAGATCCCATCTCATCCCAACCTCGCCACCCACTCACCTAAGAAACACTTGTGAGGTTCAGAGAGCAGTTATGCAGGCTCACCAAACCACAGAGGCCTCATCAGAGGACCCACGAAGAGGCTGCATTCTCTCGCCTTATCACATCTGCTAGAGGCCTAGTCACAACTGTGCCCTCTACTCCACCCTCATGTCCGTTTATAAATAGAAATCACAGATCAGGAACTTAAAGCAACTGTAGTTATAAGGGAACGGTTCCAACATGTTGTCAGCATGTTAAGAACGGATGGGCGGGGGAGCCACAGAGAAGTAACCCGTAAGGAAAGAGTTTACTAAAGACCAAAGCAGGGAAAGCTCTTGGTGAACTGTGGGAGACACAGTCAAGGAAAGAGTGTTTATCACATCAACGGAAACCCACCAACTGGAGAGGCAAGAAGAACAGAGACAGAAAACGGGATATACACCAGAGCTGTAAAACACCTACAGGCATGTATAAGGGGAGGACTGGGTAGAGGAAAGAAGGAGCAATGGGGACAGAAGTGCTTGAAATAATGCTGAGAATTTCCCCCTAAATGTTAGACACAGAAGCACAGATGCAGCAAGCTCAAAGAACATGATGTAAGATAAACATACACATGTATACACATACTATACACATATACATACACATGCATACACGTTTATATCTTTATACGCACATATATGTACATACATATATGTACACACACATACGAGGAGAAAAACATATATATACATGTGCACACCCCTCCACGCACATATACACAGAAACACAAAACCAGACTGATTGGGCTTACTGTGTTCAAGCTTCAGATAGTGAATAATTATTAATGAAAATTCTTGAAGTAAGCTATAGGGAAAAAACAAGCTGGCTTTTGAGAAGCAAAGATGAAACTGTTGCTAATGCTCAGAAATCACGTAAGCATGAAGACACAAACACTAGCCTAGACTCTAGTGGAATCATCCTTCAAAGCTGAGGGAATTTCTACATTGAAACTGGAAAGGATCTCTGGAAATACATCTGCCTTGCAAGGAGGGTTAAAGGAAGTCCTTTAGAGCAAAAGAAAAAAGTAGAGGTAACGAAATAAGAACTACTCAAAATGGAGGAGTGCACCAGAGCTCGTAAGAGAAAGTGAAATAAAATTATTTTATATCCCTTTTCATTATTAATATTCTTTATTATTTAAGACAAGTCTTTAAATTTAAATATATTTTGATCATATTCTTCCCTTCCCCCAAGTCCTTCCAGATCCTCAACCCCTCCCTACCCACCTAACTTTCAGTTCTTTCTTAAACACAGTCAAAAGCCCAATGCAACAAGAAAACCTCCAGAAGAAAACAAAACACCATGAGAAAAAAAAACCAAACAAACAAAAAAAACTGTAGCCAAATAAAAGAACACACACACACACACACACACAAAAAAGTGGAGTCCACTGTACACTGGTCAACTACTCCTGAACATGAGGCCTGCTCTGGAGTGGGTGACATATTCAGCGTCACTTCCTTGGAGAAAGCTCATTTTTCCCCCAGCAGGTATACATGACAGTTCAGTTGGTGACCTTTACACTAGTGGCCAGGTTTTTATTCATTCGTTCCTTCTTTTGCTTTTTAAACATAACAAGATAAAATACAATAAGATAAATATAAAACTATTACATTGGAGTTGGACAAGACAAACCAACAGAAGGAAAAGAGCCCAAGAGAAGGCGCAAGCATTGAACACCCACTGAAAGTTTTTCATACAATTGCTACAACAAAATACTAACAAAAACAATGCATTTTATTATGTAGGGGTGTGTGTGTGTGTGTGTTTGTGTTTGTGTTTGTGTTTTCTGAATGCAAGGGGTGAGGTAAAGAAATGGAAACAGCCACTCCATGGGTAGAGAAGGAAAAGTTTATTTTAAACTACCAAGGCTGTTGGGGGTGGGGTGGTGGGGCACAGAGAAAAGGGGAGGAAATCTTGAGGGGTTACAAGGGCTGGGCCCCTGGGAGAAAGGGAGCCTTGGAGCTGGGGCAGGAAGCTTTGAAGTGGATAACAAGTATCTGCGAGTAGGGACTGAGAGAGGCTGCAGGCTAGCATGGACCTTCCTATGCTGACAGACAGTGCAGGCAGAGGTTAGTGGAATAGCAATATATCACTTCTGCTATGGCTAAAAAGAATAACTATTTTTGGCAAGTAGGAAATAGCTTCCAAAGTCCCTGGGAGAATGTTTCTTACAGACAAATGTTTGACTCTTGTGCCTTCTCTTGGGCTCTTTTTTCTTATATATGCTTCTATGTGACAGGTATATATGCTTCTGTATGTATGATAGTTGTATATGCTTCTGTGTGACAGTTGTTATGCTTCTGTGTAACAGTTCTATATGACTATGTGTGACAGTTGTATATGATTATTGTGCCAGTTATATATGCTTCTGTGTGACAGTTGTATATGCTTCTGTGTGACAGTTATATATGCTTATATATGCATCAAGTAAATGGCAGCAATGATACAAGAGGCAGGGCAAAGGAATTAGACACTGTACATAGACCCATATAGAGTTATTTGAAAGTAGACTCAAGTAGATGTAAAAATATCCTATAAAATCTAAGACAATTACACCTAGGAGTGACCACAGTGGATCCGCAGCCCTCTCTGCCCCTTCCCTGCAAGTGGAGAGCCTGCCTTCAGGAAGTGCTCTAACCCAGGGACTCCCCTAAGTGCTCTAACTCAGGTGAGCTCCCCAGTGACTTTCTAAGGCAGGACCAGCCTGGAGGCACAGGCCTCACAAGTGGCAGAGCAGCCAGGACAGGATCCTCTCAACCTCCATCCACACCTAAGAGGGACAACATATCCACAGCCCTCTCTGCACCTTTCCCGAAAGTGGATATCTTGTCTACAGGGTATGCTCTGGCCCCAGGACTCAGGACAGACAACTGATCCATAGCCATCTTTCCCAGAGGAGAGCTGATCTCCCAGAAGTGCTGACATAGGCTTACAGACACACAGGAGGAACAAGCTCTAGTCAGAGACAGTAAGAACATCTAACACCAGAGATCAACAAATGGCGAAAGGCAAACGCAAGAACCTTACCAACAGAAACCAAGACAACTTGACTTCATCAGAACCTAGTACTTCCACCACAGCAAGTCCTGGATATCCCAAAACACTGGAAAAGCAAGATTTGAATCTAAAATCATATCTTACAATGGTACTAGAGGAATTTAAGAAGAAGATGAATAACTCCCTTAAAGAAATACAGGAGAACACAGGTAAAGAGGTACAAGCCCTTAAAGAAGAAACAAAAAAAAATCCCTTAAAGAATTACAGGAGAACACAAGTAAACAAGCAGAAGCCCTTAAAGAGGAAACACAAAAATCCCTTAAGGAATTACAGGAAAGCACAAACAAACAGGTGAAGGAATTGAGCAAAACCATCAAGGACCTAAAAATGGAAGTAGAAACCGTTAAGAAATCACAAAGAGAGACAACTCTGGAGTTAGAAATCTTAGGAAAGAAGTCAGGAAACATAAATGCAAGCATCACCAACAGAATACAAGAGATAAAAGAATCTCAGGCATAGAAGACACCATAGAAAACATTGGCACAACAGTCAAAGAAAATACAAAATGCAAAAAGGTCCTGACCCAAAACATCCAGGAAATCCAGGACACAATGAGAAGACCAAACCTAAGGATAATAGGTATAGAAGAGAGTGAAGACTTCCAACTTGAAGGGCCAGTAAATATCTTCAGCAAAATTATAAAAGAAAACTTCCCTAACCTAAAGAAAGAGATGCCCATGAACATACAAGAAGCCTACAGAACTCCAAATAGACTGGACCAGAAAAGAAATTCCTCCTGTCACATAATAATACAAACACCAAATGCACAAAACAAAGAAAGAATACTAAAAGCAGTAAGGGGAAAAGGTCAAGTAACATATAAAGGCAGGTCTATCAGAATTACACCAGACTTCTCACCAGAGACTATGAAAGCTAGAAGATCCTGGGTAGATGTCATACAGACCCTAAGAAAACACAAATGCCAGCCCAGACTACTATACCCAGCAAAACTCTCAATTACCATAGATAGAGTAACCAAAGTATTCCATGACAAAACCAAATTCACACAATATATTTCCACAAATCCAGATCTTCAAAGGATAATAAATGGAAAATTCCAACACAAGGATGGGAACTATATCTCTGAAAAAGCAAAAATGTAATCATCCAACAAAACTAAAAGAAGATATACACATGAACGGAATTGTAACTCTAACAACAAAAATAACAGGAAGCAACAATTACTTTTCCTTAATATCTATTAATATTAATAGACTCAATTCCCCAATAAAAAGACATAGACTATCAAACTGGGTAAGTAAACAGGACCCAACATTTTGTTGCATACAGGAAACCCACCTCAGTGACAAAGACAGACACTACCTCAGAATAAAAGGCTGGAAAACAATCCTCCAAACCAATGATCCCAAGAAAAAAGCTGGAGTAGGCATTCTAATATCGAATAAAATCAACATTCACCCTAAAGTGATCAAAAAAGATAAGGATCATATCCATCAAAGGTATGATCTACCAAGATAAACTCTCAATTCTGAACTTCTATGCTCCAAATCAAAGGGCATCTACATTCATAAAAGAAACTTTACTAAAGCTCAAAGCACACATTGCACCACACACAATAATAGTGGGAGATTTCAATACCCCACTCTCTGCAATGGACAGATCATGGAAACAGAAACTAAACAAAGACACAGTGAGACTAACAGAAGTTATGAAACAGATGGATTTAACTGATATCTATAGAAATTTTTATCCTAAAACAAAAGGATATACCTTCTTCGCAGTACCTCCATGGTACCTTCTCCAAAATTGACCATATAATTGGTCACAAATCAGGCCTCAACAGATACAAGAAGATTAAAATAATTCCTTGTATCCTATCAGATCACCATGGACTAAAGTTGCTCCTCAATAACAACATAAACAATAGAATGCCCACATACACGTGGAAGCTTAACAACACTCTACTCAATGATAACTTAGTCAAGGAAGAAATAAAGAAAGAAATTAAAGACTTTCTTGAGTTTAAAGAAAATGAAGCCACAACATACCCAAATGTATGGGACACAATGAACACACTCCTAAGAGGAAAACTAATAGCGTTAGGTGCCTCTAAAAAGAAACTGGAGAGAGCATACACCAGCAATTTGACAGCACATCTGAAAGCTCTAGAACAAAAAGAAGCAAATTCACCCAAGAGGAGTCAAAGGCAGGAAATAATCAAACTCAGGGTTGAAATCAACCAAATAGAAACAAAAAGAACTATACAAACAATCAACCAAACCAGGAGCTGGTTCTTTGAGAACATCAACAAAATAGATAAACCCTTAGCCAGACTAACTAGAGAGCACAGAGACAATATCCTAATTAACAAGATCAGAAATGAAAAGGGAGACATAACAACAGACATGGAGGAAATCCAAAAAAATAATGAGATCATACTACAAAAGCCTATACTCAACAAAACTGGAAAGCCTGGATGAAATGGACAATTTTCTAGACAGATACCAGGTACCAAAGTTAAATCAAAACCAGATCAACAATCTAAACAGTCCCATATCTGCTGATGAAATAGAAACAGTCATTAATAGTCTCCCAACCAAAAAAAGCCCAGGACCAGATGGGTTTAATGCAGAGTTTTATCAAACCTTCAAAGAAGTCCTAATACCAATACTCCTCAAATTATTCCACAAAATAGAAACAGAAGGTACTCTACCCAATTCGTTCTATGAAGCCACAATTACTTTTATACCTAAACCACACAAAGACCTAACAAAGAAAGAAAACTTCAGACCAATTTCCCTTATGAATATCGATGCAAAAATACTCAATAAGATTCTTGTAAACCGAATTAAAGAACACATCAAAACGATCATTTACCATAATCAAGTAGGCTTCATCCCAGGGATGCAGGGATGGTTCAATAGACAGAAATCCATCAGTGTAATTCACTATATAAAAAAATTCAAAGAAAAAAAAAATGATCATCTCATTAGATGTTGAGAAAGCACTTGACAAAATCCAACATCCCTTCATGATAAAAGTCTTGGAAAGATCAGGAATTCAAGGCCAGGATAGACAGGGCTACACAGAGAAACCCTGTCTCAAAAAACCAAAAACCAAAAACCAAACCAAAACAAAACAAAAAGAACCAAACAACAACAACAACAATAACAACAACAACAGCCGGAAAGGGATGCTGGGGAAATGGCTCATAAGCACTGACTGCTCCTGCAGAGAACCTAGATTCAGTTCCCAGAACCCACATAGGGCAAAAACCACCTGCAATTCCAGCCCCAGGACATCCAGTGACCTCTTCTGACCTCTGTATGTGCCAGGTACACAAGGGGTATACATGTATGCATGCATACATATACACAGACATGCACATATCTGCGTATATCTCCATAGATAAAACACTCATATATAAATATATGTTTTTAAAGGATAAAAGATTATTAAATTTTATTACAAGGACACAAATTCTCAATAAATAGCTACAAACTAAATCCAACAATGTGTTAGAAGAGCTACAAACTAAACTAAGTAGGATTTATCCCGAGTATATGATGCCATTTCAACATATGAAACCAACTAATTTAATCCATTATATTAATATGCTAGGTAGGAAGAAATTCAAAGGATCATTTCACTGCATGCAGTAAAGACATTTGGCAAAATCCAAAACCCCTCCTGAAAAATCTTTCAGCAAACTAGGAGGAGGGGGGAGCGTCCCGGCTAGCTGGCCAACATCTACACACACCGTCCTGTAAAGGAAGCGTTTAGCCAGGAGATACTGGAGCTTTCCCACTAAGACCGAAGCCAGCCAGAGATTCCTCTACTTGCAACTGCTTTCAACACAGGACTGAAAGTCCTAGATGCTGCAGATAGGCAAAGAAAAGAATGGGAGCTGTAAAGACAGAAGAAGAAGAAAGAAATTAGATTTCTTCACAGATGATGTGATAATCCATGAGGAAAACCCTAAGGAATCAACAAAAACTCCAGGAACGAGGAAACCTTTACACTAATAGCAAATTTCAGGATAAAGGGTTAAAATACAATAATAGTCTTCCAGTGACAAACAGGTATAATTAAGATGAATTACAAACATGTTGTGTATATTGGCACGTCTAGAACTGTAATGCTTAGGTGTAGACTCATAAAATGTACACATAATATGAAAACCACAAAACTCTGATGGAAAATATGGAAGAATTAAATAGCCAGTGTAGTGCAGGCCTGTAACTCCAGCACCTGAGAATTTGAGGCAGGAGAATTCAAATTTGAGGTCAGCTTGAGCTACTCAGCAAGTTCCATGCCAGCCTGGGCCTTATCAGAAGACTGTCTCAAAAAGACACAGACAGAAAAAGAGCTAAAAAATAGAGAATGTTCATGGACTGTAGACTACTAGAGTATCAACTGTTCCCACATTTATCTATAACATAGATACAGTCTCAATCAAAATCAAATTAGTTATTTGTAGATATTGACAAACTAACTGACTCTAGAGTTTAATCAGAGGGAATGATCCAGAAAAGACAATCAGTGCTGATGCACAAAGTTGGAGGACTGACACTACTCAACTTACAGACTTTCTTTAAGTGGCCTGCCTCAAGGTAGCATAATGTTGGTGGGAGAACAAATGGTGCAATGGACTGAACACCAAGCCTTGGGCAAGACCAAGGTAGTCAGGCAGCTGGCCTCACACAGTAGAGCTCATAAAATGAGAGATAATCTAGGTGACTGTAGGGATGGTGACGATTTTGGGGAACACCCGATGGGGACCCATAGAAGAAAACTCTAGTCTGCAGTAAAAACTGTCAAGAGAACAGGAGAGAAGCCAGAGGTGTTAAAGGAAATATTTGTGAAAGACATACCCAACCAAAGACTGTTATTCAAAGTATACAAAGAACTCAGCAATGAGAAAGAGAGAGGGAAAGGGAGAGAGAGAGGGAGAGAGAGAGAGAGATCTCATTAAAGACACACAGATGGCAGGTGGGCAGGTGAAATGTGACAAGCATTTTAAGTCACAAGGGAGCTGCAAATTAAATGGCAGTGAAATCTCGCTCTGTACCTATTACGCTGGCCAAAGCCCAAAGCCCTGACAACACCAACTGCTGGCAAGAACTCAGAAAAATAAGAGCCCTCATTCACTGCAGATGGGATGAGAATCTGCAAAGCCACTTTAGAAAACAGTGGGACAGTTCCTTACAAAATGAAACATTCTTGTCGTATGACCCAGCAAGAGCGCTTCTTGGTATTTATCTACTTACTAAACTGAAGTTGTATATCTCGAAAGAAAGCAGCATGCCATGGGTGCTTACAGAAGCTTTATTTAAAACTCCTGAAATCTGAAAACAACCAAGCTATCCCTCCATAAGTACATGGATAAGTAAACTCGGCATAGCCAGATAACAGAATATTACTCAGCACCCAAAAGAAGCTGGTCGCTCATGAAAAGAGGAAATGAGGAACAGTAAATGAGCACTTCTGCATGGAAGAAGGCATTTTAAAGGGCTGTCTACCACATAATCCCAACAATGCTGTGTTCTGCAAAGATAAACAGTAAAACAAGATTCATAGCTAGAACAGAGGATGCCCCTCAGCTGATAGGATCCTTGCACAGCATGTGTACAGCCCTGGATTTGATTCCCCAGTGCTGCATTGTGTGTATTGGGAATTGGTTCTAATGCTTTGTCTTAATTCGGCTCCCAAAGCTACACTCCAGACCTGAGGGTCCCTGCCCGCAGCTGGCTTCAATTGATAATAAAGAACTGCCATACAACCAATGGCTGGTCAGGGAGATGGAGGCAGGACTTTTAGATTGCTTGGGCAATAGACCAAGGGATAGAGGAGGAAGAGAATCACCATGACTCAGAGGCAGAGGGACGAGACTTAAAAGCTGCGGAAGAAACACCATCCAACAATGTAGGGGGAAAGGGAAAGAATTCCTAACACTAAACTTCGCCTGATTCTCGCCTCGTACGTGATAACGGCTGATCCTCCTATTTCTCTCCCACACAACTTGGTCACATATGGTCTCCTCTGCAACAAACGTCTGTTGAGAATAGATAACATTTGTGTTTGTTTAGCAACATTCTCGTGAAGTGCTCTCATGACAGATAATAACTGTTATGATCATGACATTTTCAGATAACTGAAAATAAAACCAATATGTTCATCTTTGCTGATAAGTTAGGAAGGTAAAAGGCTGAAGCAAGGAATGCCCTGCCAACGCACCCCCCCCCCCCATCCTTGGGGAGGAATTGACGTAGGGAACAAAAGCATGAATGACTCTCACCCCATTTTCTAATTTTAAAGTTTACTGATCCAGGCAACATTCACCAGTGCAGTTAAGACTAGAGGGTGCCAGGCAGACGGATCTCTGTGCGTTTGAGCCACTGACTTGAATGATGGTCTACATAAAAAGTCCAAAGTTCTAGACTTGATCAGAACTTGGTCTACATAAAAAGTCCCAGAGTTCCAGGCCTGCCAGGGATACAAAGAGCTCCTGTCTCGAACAAACAACCAACAACAAGTAAATAAGCAAAGGGACTGGAGAGCCAGCTTAGGTGGTTAAGAGCAGCTGACGCTTGGTAGAAGCCTGGACTTCATCCTGATTCTGCAACAAAAATTAGTGATGATCTGAACACTTTCAATTGAATTCTCCAGAGCTCCTTTCTCTTGGGATGCCACAGTTCCCCTAAACAGCATTTAGTTATCATAAGGTCCTCCTCTTCCTTCTCCCCCTCTTCCCCTCCTCCTCTTCTTCTTCCTCCTCTTCTCCTTCCTCCTAATCCTCTTTCTCCTTCTCTTCCTCCTCCTCTTTCTCCTCTTCCTCCTGCCTCCTCATCTGCCTCCTACACCTCCTAATCTTCTTCCTCCCACATCTTCCCCCCCTTCTTCCTCTTCTTCCCCCCCCCCCCCCCCACTCTATTTCTTTCTGGACGAGGGTTGACCAGGCTCAAAGCAACCCTCCCATCTCTTGCAATGCTGGTATTACACTCTGGCCCCACTTCTGGCCACAAACAACTGTTTTAAGAAGACACTCTAAACTACACACACAGGAAACTCCCAATGCAGGACTATTGGTTTGGTTTTATTTGTGTGTGTGTGTGTGTGTGTGTGTGTGTGTGTGTGTGTACAACAAAAATATAGGTCAATACATAGCTTGCAGTCCTCCTGCCTCACCATCCCAAATGTTGGAATTAGCAACCTAAATTTAAAACTCATATCCTTCACTCTCTAAAAGCCAGACTTGAACTTGTCTGTCCACATAATCCTGTTTGCTACGTTTCAAAATCCCTTAAGAGAAATTAGCAGTAAATTACTCCCAAATTCTTTCAGTGTCCTGGGACAGAACACTCACTTAAAATCCAAAACCCAGTGCATACAAGTCAACCCTCTCTCACAGTCCAGCCAGCTTTCCCAGCCTCTGCCTTCATGGGCTCTGGACTATCCACTGTAACCCCTGAGTTTCAATTCCTGATTTTACAAGGTTTTCAGGGTGCGCTAGATATGACAACATGCTGGCGGTACAGGCGGAATGAAAAGGACTTTCAAAAAGCAGACACTTCAGTTGCAAATGAGGGACAATAAAGTGGATATAATCAAGGGACATTTAGATAGCAAAAAGTGACATCTTGACAAAGTTACCATGGAGAGCACACCAGGTACCAGCGGTTCTTTTTAAGGGCACCTAATGTATCCTCTGGTAACAAGTCTGACCGTGTACCCCCGATGCCTTACATAAGAGAAAACGGAGGGCTTCGCTGATAAGAACAAGAGAGGCTGGAGAGGTGCCTCAGCGATTACAAGTACCGGCTGGTCCTGCAGAGGACCTGGGTTCCACCTCCAGCACCTGCATGCTAGTTCCCAACAGTCTGTAACTCCACAGAAGTAAAGGCTGGAGGAGGAGGCGGAGACAGTCATCCTGCTGTGGTCATCTGACCTGAGGCCTGGATGAAGAGGCAGCTGCACAGAGATGCAGGTCCACTGTGGTCCAGGGAGGGAACTGCACAGAGATAGA
>JADRCD010217216.1:2510-20464 GCA_019843815.1 Montemys delectorum
GCAGGAAGCAGGAGCTGAAGCAGGGGCCATGGAGGGATGTTCCTTACTGGCTTGCTTCCCCTGGCTTGCTCAGCTTGCTCTCTTATAGAACCCATGATGACCAGTCCAGGGATGGCACCACCCACAATGGGCCTTCCCCCCTTGATTATTAAACTGAGAAAATGCCTTACAGCTGGATCTCGTGGAGGCACGTCCCCAACAGAAGCTCCTTTGTCTGATAACTCCAGTCTGTGTCAAGTTGACACACAAAACCAGCCAGTACACTGTCTTAACTCTCAGAAAATTATCTCTGTCGAGAACTGCATTTATTATTTAATACTGAAGTTCTAGTATTAAATACCTGAGTTCCTTTGTTTCTAAGGATTCCTTTGGAGTAATCTTAACTTCACAACCAAATCAAGAAATAGAGGCTTGCAGCTCCCATATATGCATTTCTGTTTTGTATAAAATGTAAAAAGAATATTTCAGTCCTGATATAAATGTTCAAAGCATCTGCTCGCCCTTTACTAGAAACATCTTCTTACACTGAGCTGAACTGTTTTAGTGTTTCCTTACGTTTCCATCTATAGCTCCATCCCTTGTGGCTATAAAGAGCAGACTCTATTCCACTCAACAACCCTTCGAGTGTTTGAAGACAGCTAGATTCATCTTGTACATCTGCTCCAGGCAGTGTTCCATGAGTCATAACTTTGATTCCTTAGCATCCTGTCTTCTGAATGTATCCTAATTAGTCTCTGCACCCAAAGGTGACTCCATGACTCCCAAGTTATTCTGAACATCACAGAATGAAGGAACGCTTCTTGTAGAATCACATTCTTGAGAATATGTTAACAAAACACTCCGCATATCCTACCCACGTGTACCACCATTCCTGTTTGATCATATTAGCTCATCATTATTAAATTATTATGATTATTTTATAATCTTGGTTTATTATAAATTTAAACATGATGGGGACCGGACACTGGAACAGAACTCAAGCAGTTATTATGGAACAGAGGGAAAGAAGGATTCAGTTTTGAAAGGAACTTTTTAGGAATTTAAAAACCTGTCTGTTGATAAAATGTTTATAAGTTTTTGCTGAGGTTTTTAAGTACTTTCACATCTGTATATGTAAAATATGTAAAATAATATGTAAAGTAATTACATATACAAATAACAGTAAATAGGGTTTTTAGTTTAAACACACAATCATCTCTATAAACACAGCATCTATTAAATGATGCTGGGATTCTTTCAAGTTATTTTCTGTTCTGCCTGCTAACAAGCTGAAAAGGTTGAACTCACTCATTGTCCATTGCGCCTTGCATTAATGCCACATTTTTACAAGCATTTCTCATGAAGGTGAGAACAGCAGACACTGTTTTTTTTTTTTTTTTACAACTGCGTGGGAAGGCAGCTTTGCTATGAGCACATCTGTGCACTCTCCGTATTTGGACGTGTTTGGTCCCTCTGGGGAAGCAGCGATGTGAGACCAGCCTTTCCCTTGCCATTGTCTCCATCCCAGGCAGGTCATCTGCCAAAAGGCTCATCCCTGTCGGTCCCATGCCAGCATTAGCTCTTGCAGCATGCATGTGTAATTTGCTTTTTTTCTGGAAAGCCATATCAGGGCAGAGTTGACTGATTGAGGGAATTAAAAGATACAGACTCTGGGACAGGAAAGCTGCCCTTCGGGTATTTGAGCTAGTTACCTATTGGTTCCTTTTCAAATCAGAAAACTGCAATTCGTGGTAGGCAGAGAAAAAGCTTAATTGGCTAGTTTGAAAGCATTGCTGAACAGTACAAATGATCACTGTAGGTGCACTGTTCATATAGGGGCTCAGAAGAACCCCACCTAGACAAAACCAAGATACAACATTGGAGACCAAGATGATCTGGGTCCAAATATAAAAGAAAGTATATTTTGCCTAGAATTATTTACTATGGCTACAAAAATGCAAGCAGGCAACATGGCAAACATTGGTAGCGTTAATTGTAGAAAAATTCATAGCAAGAAACATTAAGTCCGCACTCGTGTGGCAATGCTAAGCATAATTAAATATCTTCATGAGAAATGCTTATAAAAATCAGGCATTAATGCCATGTGCGTACCAATATTTAATTTTTAAAATACATAAATGATGTTAGAGAGAAATTGAGATAGGAATGGGAATAGAGGAACAGATGAAAATTACAAGCCAGACATCCTAATGGTATATTGCTTTATGATGGGCTTGCTGGGGACCTCTGGTTGATTTGTAACTTCAGTCTGTACACAGGTTCCCTACAAACACTCCCCAGATAACAGAGCTACTTAAAAAGGTTTAACTTTTGAAATTTGTAGAGAGCAGTTAGGACAGGTAGGAAGGTGTCTACTTTCTGGGATGCAAACGGCAGAGAGCACCTTTAGGGAGCTAGACCCAGAAAAGGATACATTAAGAGGCCGTTCAAGAGCACTCAGAGGCTGAAGGATGCCTTGATCCGAGTTAGAAAGAAGTGTAGGAAAGAGTAAGTTCTATGCAACCAGATTTATGTTCCTATTTATGTGGCATGCAGGAATCTGTCTTCTTGCTACTAATAGACTGCAAAAAAAAAAAGGTGAAAACTAAGTTTAAATCATGCAAATGCATAATTAGATTAATAATGTAGTGATATCATCTTCCAGGAGAAACAACACCGGTTGAAAGTATACCGGTCACTTTTGTGAGCTGGTTTGCTGGTCCACAAAGGAAGTTGTAGCTATTAATGTTTGGTACTTTAATTTTATGAACTCTAACACATGCTAAAGAATGTTATGGTGGCTTTTGCATGTTGTATTTACCCAGTGGCATTTAAGAAGCAAAAATGTTTCAACTCACATATGGATTTTATAAATGCTTATGACCAACATAGTTCTAATAAGAAATTTTATTTAAAATATGCATAACCACATTAAGGATTTTTTTCATTAAGGAAGATAGAATTGTTCTTTAAATATTGTTATTACTTCTATATCATTGAAGACTCTGTTGGCAATTCAAAGCCTTATTATGATCTATTCTCTTGAAATTAATTCCTTTCCATTTTCTTCATGGTTCCAGTGACTTTCGCCCTTACCTGCATCATCTGATTCAAGTCTATATTACATTTTGATGATAATAATGGATTTTGATGATTGGTAGATCAAAGCTTAAATAGATTACCTAATTGTTCAAGGCCATTCACCTAGTAAATAAGGCTCTAAATCCCATCCTGAGCAATCTGACTATATTTTTAATCACTATACCTCAGATATATTATACACTTTCTTTGGATCATCATTTTGCTGTGAGGTTGAGGCAACCATCTCATAGTATGATTTTGAAAATAGGATCATAATAACATGAAATGACATGGAAATAAGCCAAATGTTCACTCAATTGTACAGTGTGATTATAAATAATTAATCTCATCCATTAACTACCTTAATATACTCCCCTAATATTCCACAAATGAACAGATGTTCATATAGAGAAATAATTACAGATAGAAATCTTAGTCCCATTGGCTTTTACTTTTATTTGGACTAATAATCTTTCAGATATGATCTTATATATTCACTGAATTATAAAAATAATTTTAATTATTAAAAGGAATAAAGTTATTAATAAACAAGGTACTTAGTTCTAAGAAAGAAAATGCATTTTTTGCAAAATTTATATAGATGTACATATATACTGTACTTAAAGCTATATATGTAAATTGACTTTACCAATTATGAATGTTAATTGTTTCAAAGTTGTTTCATGATTCTACTCATATTAGGAGATCATAACATCTCTACTGAAGGATTTACTGAATGCATTTAGTTCAACCACATCTCTGATACTTTTCATCCTGAATAGAGATCTGAAGGATGCAAATGTGTTTAATTTCAAACATAAAAATCAATAGCTAAACTACCAATAGGCCTAAGATTTGCTCTGTGAGTCATGAGATCTTTTTAAATTCTTTTCCTACAAGTCATGTAATCCCCTTGAAAACCAAAGTGAGAATACCTACTTAACAGATGAGGAAGTCTAAATAAAAGCATTGTGAAGCTAGTTGCTTGGAGACTAGTCAATTAGCTAGTAAATTATCCAATTTCAACTTGAATCCAGACAATCTCAAGTTCGTTCTCATAACCAGCTCAGTGATCTGTTCCTAGGAGAAGTAGAATAGAGGCATTTCTTCGCTTTGGACATACAATTGTAGATAGAAGCAAAGGAGAATCTTCTCATTGTTATCACAGTCTGGCATCTGAGCCAACCCGGTCAAACAGAGCTGTATGATCCCTGTCTACACGATCTTATAAGTACTTAATTGTTAGCCAGTGTGACAGAAAACCGGTGTTTAAGTTGTAATAACTTGTTTTAAAATGTTTTGATTTGATATTTATTGCTTTAACATCACTGTGAATGCCATACAATATATTTTTATCATATCATCCCTTCCCCAATTTGGCAGTCCCCTGCCCACTCAATCAAATATGTTTCCCTCTTTTTTTAAAAGTCATCAATTCCAGTCTGTGCTGCCCATACATTTGTCAATATATGGCCATCCACTGGAGCATGATCAAACTACCAGAGACCAAACCTGGAAGGAGATTGCCTCTTTCTCTCTGAGCAGCAGTTGCTCGGCTGGAGGTGGGATTTAGTGCCCACCTTCCCCTCTATGCAAATACACAACATGGAGAGTGCTAGTGCCTGTAATACGCAAAGAGCATAAACAACTAAGCCTGAAGAAACAAGCAATCCACTTTTTAAATGAGGTATGGAACTAAACATTGAACCTAAAAGTGAAATACAAATGGTGAAGGAACATTTAAAGAATTGCTTAGCCATCGGGGAAATGCAAATTAAAACTGCTACTACTTTAATATCTCAAAGGACGCTGTATCTTAATGAAGAATTTTAGTAAGCCAAATAAGTGTACAAGATTACTTCGATGCTTATAGATTCTATATGGGAAATCTTCATTTTTCTCTTTGCTGACATAGGTGTCATCAAAGAATGGCATAGACCCTTTCCTGATAATGGGTCTGGCAAGATGTAAAAAGAAATAACTGAAGATTTTGATGTTAAGCCAACCTACATTCAAAATCTTCTGTAGGTCTTGTATTGTGTTTCCATGCCTGGAGCTGGCATATGCTTAATTTTTGATCATGGAATTATATCATAAAGCTTCCTTGTTAAACTTTATTATTTTGTTTTTAGTTTTGTTTGCTTGTTTTCTTTTGAGATAGGGTCTTGCTGTGTAACCCTTACTAAACTGGAACTTGCAATATAGACCAAGCTGCCCTTGAATTCATAGAGAATGTTCACCACCACACCCGGCCTTGTCAACCTTTTAATCGTAAGATAATTTCAAATGAAAGAGTTGTGCAAAGAATACCTATGTATACGTTATTTAGAATCCCCAAATAATAATAATTCTGTCAGGAGTGTGAATATATGTGTGTGGTTCATTATTTTCCTGGATCATTTAAAAGTAGGTTGCAGATATGATTTTTCCCTTCCTCTACTACATACTTAGGTGTATGTTTCCTAAAAATAAAGACATTATCTTATATAAATCAGAAATTAACATTGACTAGTCATAATACTATTATCTAATCTACAGATCTTATTAGATTTCATGAGTTGTCCCAATAATGTCTTTCATATCCCGAGCAGGTACCACACTATGCTCTGCCTTTTATCCTCATGTTGGAGTTCTTTTTCTCTTCATCTTCTCTTATTTTCATAGTTCCCTTCTGTAAATTATCAAAGCCTGCTCTTATTATCCATGACATATATATTTACTTGTTCATCACATGGTAATTAGAAACTTTAAAATCTGTGTCTGTCTGTGTGTGTGTGTGTGTGTGTGTGTGTGTGTGTGTGTGTAGAGGGGGAAAAGAGGGAGAAGGAGAGGTAGGGAGGGAGGAGTAGAGGACTGGAGGGAAGGAGATGGGAGAGTTAGAGAGAGGGGGAAAAGAGACAGAGGAATAAAAAGACAGAGAGACAGAGAAAGGGGAGAGACAGAGAGACAAACAAATAGAAAGACAGAGAGACAGAGAGAAGGTAAATGCACACAAACTTGGACATATTTATGAAAATCAGAGAAAGACTTGGATATTAGTGATTACCTTCAGTTCTGTGGGAAAAACTCTTGTGTAGTATACCACTGAGTCCTGGGGTTCTCTTCCCTCTGTCTCCCTTCTCCCTACAGTTACAGATGTATGCTTTACACGAGATCTGGGGATTTTGAACTTGGGTCCTTCATATCTATATAGCAAGCAGTTTGCTCACTAATCTTTTCCTTCAGTTTTGGTCTCAATTATTTTTAATCCAAGAATTTTTTTAAAACACTTAATTGTTAGAATCAAATATTTACTTAGAGAACATTTAACTTGTGACTAAGGATTAGTCATGTATTCAAAAATCCACATAATACTAAAGCCAACTGAATGTGCTCTGACCTGGTGACTGAGTTACTCACTTGAGTAACTTTGTCATGCTTTTACATTAAATGTTTATGTTGAGCTCCCACCCCTTGTGTTTGACAATATGTTTTCCTTAAGTGTATTGATGTTAACATTTTTATCCTTAGAATTATTCAAAAACTTACTGGGCAAATAGTCTTTTCCCTCCTTTATCTGGTGTTTCTTTAAAGAGTATGTGAGATTGTGAATATTTAGGCTCATATTAAGCTCTTAAACTTCCGGTTTATCTATTTATCTGGTAACATTGTTTTATCTGTCTTTAGATTCACACCTGCTGAGTATTTCATACCTGTTTCTCACTTCTGGGAAGCTGACCATAAGGTTAATATTGCAGAAACTCTCTTTTCATATTGGTATATTAACTCTTATAATGAGTAGAGTATCTGAAACTTTCTCACAGTTGTTCAAAAAGTAATACTGTATTTGCTTTCCCAGGTTAGAGCCAGTGCCAGTTTTATTCCTTAAAGAAATGCAATGATATCTTAAGGCCCAAGCATAATGTTATCGTGAGAATAATGTAGAAAATACACCAGGGTCAGGTCTCATTTTAGTGCTGTTTTTCATTTGAACAAAACAGATATAATTTTGTAGGAAGGTTATAATTGTTCGATTGGAATGAAACAAAGACTCCTCGGGCATGTCTGAAAAGATGAGCGGATTACACGCTTAACAAATTCAAGAAGATAAGGCTCCTAGATTAAGTCATGCTCACACTGGAAACAAAAAAGAAAGCATTTTAGCATGAGAATCGATTTTATTTTAATGCATTCCTTTAAATCAAAAGCTTTGTTTCTGGAACTATCTAATATTACTGTATTTTCCTCATGAAGTGCATAGCAACTAGTGATTTTAATATGTGTGGCTCACTAGTTATAATGATAAATGAATCAAAACAGAGCCCTTTCCTGGATAAATGTTTGCAATAAAATTTATGGATCAAATTTGACATATTTCTTACATTGCATAAAATATATATATTCTTAATAAAGAATGCATGTTACTTTTTTATGATAATACATTAAAGTTTTGGATTTCATAAAAAATTTTAGGACACATTTAATTTTATTACAACCTCATAACTAAGAAGAAACTAAAAGGAAAAGTATGTTCAGAAACTATTCCAAAATAAGAAAAAGTAATTTTAAATCCTACATATTCATGCAAAGCAAGTTGAGATGGTTGTATATGAAGATAAGAAACCAGCTAAACACTTTGACACCAACACAATGATATTGGATGATTCTTTTGTAGATTTACTTTTTATATTCATGCAAATAACATTTAGAAACATATTTGTATCCTAGATATTGTGGAAGCATGAATTAAACAGCAGTTGGATGCATTTACAAATGTGTCTTAGAAAATGGCTATTTACACATATATAGATTTTTAAATATGTATTAATTATACAAAGACTGTGGTTTAAGCCATATATCCATGCTTAGCAATAGTTCTTGTCCATTTTTCATACTTCTGAGGTCTTACCTTCTAAAACAGAGCAGCGAAGTAGACCTTCTCTAGTCAATATCTCAGAATTGAGATGTTTTTACATTTAGCATTGCTTCCGGTGTAAGCTGGACTTGTCACATTTATTTATCTTTAGTAGATATCAGGATAATTTATAGTCCCCAGAAATCTAGATTTTTCTCTCTTTTACTTTTCAAATTATCATGAAAAAATGAAAATGCTGTCATCCATCTTCAGCAGGATGCTTCTATTTGCATTTCCATTTAGTCTAAAGTTATTCATCATAGATCCATTAGAATAAAATCAGTGGTTCACTACGTATCTTATTTTTTCAGTATTTCCACATTTCATCCACCTTGGGTAGAAAATACACACTTGACTCTGAGTAAATTATTCTAATTGGCTCACAGTAAGAAACATATTCCATTGTAAGATGAGAAGTGGTAACTTAGGAAAATGCAATTTACAACAATAATAGAATTTTCAACATTTTCACCTCTGAACTGATCTCCTTAGTAACTGTTACTCCATTTTAGAGTGTAAATATTTGATGCATTTAGTTGAGAGTAATTTATGTAAGATTTTATGTAATATTTTACTTTTAACCACAAAGCAATGTACATATTTAATATTTATAAAAGATGGTATGCTGGCAGAGTGCAGATAACTTTATATCTATTCCTTATATTTCCCTACCCCTAGAATAATTAAATAATTTAATATACCCAATGATCTTAATTTAATAAGATCATTACTCCATATCCCACTTACATAAACTTCAAAAGATAACTATTAAGACCTGTACTTTTTGTAGAATTTAGAGTAAACTGTTAATAATCATATTTTATCAAATAAATGACTAATGTTTTTGACTGTGAAATCTGAATATGAGGGCTTCACTATGACACTGTTGTCTAGTCCATCTATGGGACCAGCAGAGTGGGACCATTTGATACCATGCACAGTATCAACACTCCTCTAAGACTGTTCTACTCCACGAGTGGTTTCCCCTGCCTACAAACTGCAAGGGAGTTTTGAGGTGAAAGTTAAGATTATTAGCTAAGAAAGAAAACAAACAAAACTTATGGAAATTTGCATGTATCCTTTTTGTCTTCCTGCAATAATGATAACAAATTAGAAGAATTCAAGCAAGTGAAATTTTAAGCAATAATTTTTTGAAATATAGAAAAAAATTCATTAGTTTTACTTGTAATTAACTTGACAATTTATGGAATGTTTGGATGATTTATAAGTAGTTATTAGCTATTTGATTTATAAAAGACAGTGTGCAACTATAGAAGAGCCTATGACATAAGGAAAGAAGTAGCAAAAACTCATTAGTACTAATATGGGTACAATTTGTAGACTCCTAGATACTGTAGAATACAAATGAAATCAAAGACCAATAAAACCTCATGTTTCAATGAGATCGACAGGGGACAATATGGCCCCAAGAGTACAAAGTTTCTGTGAGGTGATAGACATGTTAATTAACTTGATTGAGTCCTTCTACCTTACATACTTCCACATAGAAGGATCATGAACATGCAGAGCCTCTGGGAGGAGTTGCGGGGAGGTAAGAACATGACCAAAGTATATTGCATGAAAATAAAATTAAGTAAAAGATGCTTCCAAGATATAAAACCAAACTGCAGCTTTAAACATGTAGTTATTATTTTCAATGAAAATTAATTACCATTAGAAACTCACATTGAAAGTTAATGGTAAACATTGAGGAAAAGATGTAATTATTATATTGGAGTACATGTTTAAACCACATAAAATGGGTTTGGTTCTAGAATTAGAGAGAAGACTAACTGAAGAAAATTTAACATAGTCAACAAAAGTCTTAAACTGTAGAGAATAAATAGAGCAAATGACAAAGAGATCTTCTATGAATAGCTGTAAAGCTTAAAAATAACCATTAGATTGGAAAAATCATGTCCAGTTCTAAGTTACATTCACATATCAACCTTCACAAGTCAGGTTGATAGTGTTGTCTGAGATTATCCATTTATTTTATACATATGCTAGTCCTTATAATAGTAGCTGGAGGCTAGGGAACAACCAACATTGAAATACAGTTCAACAATAGAGCGATAACTTAATCTATTGACCATATCTAATGAGTCTGTGGTTTCAGGTTGCTCTCTCCATCAATTGACACCAGGTGAGCAATACCATATAATGAATCAAATGAAGCTCAGATACATCTTCCACAGATGTGGAAGAGGTAGGATCTCTTGTGTGATTTATTTTTCTTCACTGAACTTCAAATCTTCTTAGTGTTTATAATGGGGGTAAAAACTACAGTCACATAAGAGTGAAGAGACAGATGTTTTAATACTGATGTGGGACCAACACTCGCTGAATGGAATATAGTTGTAGTTTTTGGGATATAGCCCAGCCTTTGTTCATGTTATTGAAGGAGTGAATGATTCAGAGTTTTCCTTCTCCCCATGGACTCAGGACTTTGAAAATGCATCTGAAGGATTTACATTGATTATTCAGAAATGGGTAAGTGAGTTTGTGGCAATGATGCCAATAGATCTACTTTTCTTCTTGGTGGTTAGTTGGACAATTTTCTTTCTGGAATTCTAACAGACTCTCTGAGCTGTCCTATTCTCTAGCTCCCATTGTTTACTTTCCCTCCCTGGACAGTACAGTCTTTAAGGAGACATCAGCTAATTTATGTGATGTCCCTCCAGAGAAAAGAAAGACCCTTGGGGTACAAAGTGTGCCTTTCATTGTAAATGACTTCTTTAGTCTAAGGAAGCAGAGAGCTGAGCAGTCAGGACACAGTGCTGGCTCAGCAGTCTGAACTTTGCACTAATGTGTGTCATCTATGTATGACCTGGTAGTACAGATTTCTAGAAACATTCCTACAATTTAACATGGCATACTGCAGATTCCTGCATCTGAGTCTGTTCACAACTGTCCTCTCAGTGTCTGGACTGCCACTTTCTACTATTGAAAGTTGTCTTCCCTTTTCATTCCCTATAGACAGTTGACTTGATAAATATTTCCTTGCCAGTGGGTTTATAATGAACTATAATGATTGCTTATCCTCAAAATTATATCTTAAAAGTATGATCTGCATATCCAAATCTGGTTTTAAGCTTGCATCTATCTATGACATGTCAATATCTATAAATCTATGTATCTATCTATCTATCTATCTATCTATCCATCTATCTATCTATCCATCATTTATCTATCATCTATCTTTTCCCAAGTATTTTCCAAGTAATCTGATACTTTTTTCAAGTATTGGTCAATTGATGATCTATTGACCTATCAATTGTTTTGTATATCTATGTCTGTCTCTCAATCTATTTAACTATTCCTATTTAACTATTTAACTAGCCCTATAAGGGCTTCTGTTAAGTTCTAGGTAAAATGTAAATGTTAGGGCTAAGGTATGTGCTCATAGTAATGAAGGCAGTATATATGCCTACTTCCTTGATCCTTTCAATAACTCTGTATCCTCATATATGTTATTATGACATGTCAATATTTTTTCATGTTTTATAGAATTATATTGAAATACAAGTGTGCATATGTTTAAAATAAACTTTTAAGATCATAAATGATTCCATTATTATTTCTACCCTCCATACTCTGCCATATAGCACCATTACCTTGCTACGTCTCAAATCCATGGCTGCTTTTCCTTTAATTGTTGTTACATATGTGTATATAAGTGCATATGTATTCCTAAATACATAAATACACCTTTTTTCAGTCTATATAATGTTACTTCTTTGTATATGTTTTCAGTGCTGACCATTTTGTATTAGATAACAAATTGCTATGCTCTTCTTTGTGCAATGCTGTTTGTTTCACTCTCAATATTCCTTAGTTACCTGTAGTTCTTTGTGTAGCACAGAAACCTCCCGGACCTTCAACTATCCATGTTAGCATGTCTATTGGTGCCAACCTTCTTCAGGTAATATTTAGGCAGTCATGTTGGTGAGATTTCTCACCTTGGTGATTATCAACAGCTCTCTAATTGGACTTAATTTTCACTCAACAAGAGGAAACTTATACTTGGTACTGGAAGCCTAGCCAACTACCAAGGGCTCATACTTCCTTTAAAACATTTTAAAGGTTGTGCACAATGACACACCTATTTAATCACAGCAACTTAGGTCTTTGACACATGAGAATCAAAGATCAAGGCCAACCTGAACAGTTTAGCTAGACCTAGCATCAAAAAGTTCTTTTTCAAAGGTTGGAGATACAGCTCAGTGGTAGAGTACTTGCACAGTCTGTAAGCTTTCAACTTAGATGCCAGAAGTGGAATAAAGTATAAATATACTTGCCATTCTAGAACTATCTCTTTTATCAAGGAATAAATAATTTTAAATTATCCTATTGTAAAATATTATTGGGTTTTAATATTTATATTTAACTGAATTTTATTGAAAGAAGTCAAAACCACCTAAAATTTTGGCAATTTCTTTATGTGTATATGTGTGTGTGTATGGGAGAGATAAATGGGGAATGGAGAGAAGAGAGAGTCTTGAGAATTGAACTTACAGTCTCATCTATTCTAAGCAAGCACTCTACCACTTGGCTATGTCTCTAGCCATTTTTCATGTTTTATTCTGACACAGGGTTGCAACAAACTGCCTGTCTTAGCCTCCCATAAAGGAGATCATGAAGAAAATCTGAAAATGACAATTCAGATAGGGAAAGAAATTAAGTCCATAAGATTTTAGGATTAAAGAAAATTAATAAAATTTTGTGTATTATATGCTAATGATTATATGTTTTATATTACATTCTAGGTATCTAATGATGCATATGTTGTAATAATAGTAATAAATAAAAACAGGCCATCAAGCTTAAAGTTGCGATTTCATGGGTGGGGTGGCTAGGAGGGTACCTGAGAGGGATGAAGGGATGAAAAGGAAGAGGGGGGAATGCGATGCTATCCCATCTCAATTTAAAATGTATTAAAATTTTTATGTAAAAGTGCTCTCTTTTCACCACAGGAGTTTATTTCCAGAACCTATGGCAGGACCTCAATGTGTCCTTTAACTCTATCTCAAGAGCATCTAACCTCCATGGGCACAAAACACACACACACACACACACACACACACACACACACACACACACACACACACTCACAAGAGAGAGAGACAGACAGAGAGACAGAAAAGATGCACAATAAATAAAATAAATCTTAAAAATAAAGAACAGCAATGGGACTGCAGAGATAGTTCCACTGTTGAGAGCACTGATTACTCTTATAGGTGACTCAGGTTCAATTTTTCTCACCCATATGGTCACAACTATTCCTAAACTCAGTCCCAGGAGACCTCTACAACTATTGCTTGTGTGGGAACTAGGCATGTGCATGGTGCAGAAATACACTCAGTCAAGAAAATATACACATGTAAAATCAACGTATTCTGGACCTGGGGCAGTTGGCTATGTTTTTCAACAGAGCAAAAGCATGGAGAGCAGGTGTGCTCCCATGGTGACCTGAGGAAATCCACTTCCCTGGATGCACCGTTAGCTCCTCAGGAGGGATGTTCAGAAGCCCAAAGCAGAAGTTCTAAGAGACTGGCTCTGGCTCTCATTGACTCACTGAATTACTCACTCAGTTAATTAATTTTTGAGCTCCCACTATGGTTAAAGCAAGATGCTCAGCCCTGGTGCAGCAGTGTAGGCCTGGTTCATGTTTTCTGCAACCTAAATTATATTGCTTTGATAAAATTAATATCATTAATCAAAGTGACGCTAAAGACTAAATTATAAAGTAGAATAGAAATAGGTCCCCTCCTAAAGTGGAAATAAAATGCTTAAGAGTGGAAATTGGAATGTAATTTTAGCTCAGGTCCATAAAACTGGAGGAAGAATTAGTCTCTTCTTTCTGCTGACAAGAAAGAAAACCCTTCTAAAACCTCTGCCCTCTAAACTGATCAATCAAAACTACCATTTACCAGTCTAAGGCATTTTTAACTAGAAACTATAGAAACTAAAGTTTATAGGAAAGTTGTCTTTCCTATGAAACCAGGTGGTTAGGGTAAAGAACATGTGTAAATGAGCAACTCTGCTTTAAAACTACTTGAGAGAGAAACTTCTCTGTGGTTACCATTGTCCAGTGGCTCACAACCTGTGAGTCACAACCCCACAGGGTTCACCTAGCCAATATCCTACATATCAGATATTTTTATTATGATTCATAACAATAGCAAAGTTATAGTTATGAATTAGCAAGGAAATCAGTTTATGGTTGGGGGGGGTCACCACAACATGAGGAGCTGTATTATAAGTTCACAGCATTAGGAAAGTTGAAGACCACTGCCTTAGTAATCACAACTTGATAAGTGGCTAAAAGACCCAATCCTGGGAAGTCCTGTTTACTTGATAAAGGCGTAGCACATGTGCCCACTCCTCATCTGTAGCATTTGGTGGTTAAGTTAGGCTTACCTGCTTCCTAGTAACATGAACAATGATTTTGTGAGCCCTCGGCAGTTAGAAGTTCATGGATGGCTGCTTTACTTACTATACATACTTGCCAAAGGAAACCAATTACTTTAGACTTTTTAAACCATTGTATAGATAGTACAACTTTTGAGCAGCTCCTGGTATTACTCACAGATTGACCTTGACTATCTCAATGCTTCTTGTTTTCTGGATGGATTAGGAAGAGCACTAGATGAGTTTAACTCTAATCTGTCCTTAGCAAGAAGACAGCTCTTGTGCTTACTAAGTGATTTAAAGCATATTCTTATGATTTCATATAGATAATTTTCTCTAAACTTAACCCACGCTGACAACTTTATGTAAATTATACAGCCCAGTCAAGGCTATTGCATTAGAAGAGAGTGGCTGAAATGTAGTCCAGGACTCTTCCACTGAAACAATAGGAGTCTCTTAAAGGCATGACTGGGAGACTCTTCTTGGCTTATTAATTGTACTCCCCAAAAGAAAAAGCCAGAAAGACACTTTTCTCATCTTTTCAAGGCAGTACATAGTTTTACAACTTGGAGCAAAGAAGGGTAGAATCAGATTCCTACCTCCCCTGGAGATTTCAAGACAGGTGTGCCATCTTCCTCTATGGGGACAATTTGAAGGGATGCTCTTAGGCCCCTTTAAAGAAAAAACATTTCTGGTTTATAAAACTGGAAGAAGCTTTTGAGAAGATTTACATTTCAAAGGAAGGAAGATTTTGCAATTACAAATGTTCTATAGCAATCACTTTCAGGAAAGAGATCAAGGGCTGAGAATTCAGCCTGTCTGAAGTCTAGAGAGCACTGGGGTCACCTTGGTCACTAGTATGCTGTGATTATGTTGTAATTTAGTTCCCAAGGTCTCTTCACTGTGGGCCTTCTGGATGTGATATTTGCCATTCAGAAAGAGAAAGGACTACAAATGCATTCTCTCTCTCTCTCTCTCTCTCTCTCTCTCTCTCTCTCTCTCTCTCACACACACACACACACACACACACACACACACATACAACCACACAAAATCTATCTATTCATCCATCCATCCATCCATCCATCCATCCATCCATCCAACCAACTATCTTTCATCTATCCATCTTTCTCTCCTCATTTATTTCTACAGAAGGCACTCTGATGGCTTTTCATTTTCACCACCAAGGAGATATTAAATATTCATCATAGTAACAATGAGTGCATACCCCCAGTCATGGAGATTGTCAGAAAGTTTTCATTGAAACAGAATAAATGGTCATATTTTTAGTATTTCTGCGTGACAAAATCATAATGGTAACTGGGAAAGGGAGGTGGATACATTACAAAGCTCTTAATGGTGAGTCAAGATGCAGGGTGACTCCAGTGAAGTATTCACAGTCTGATGTGACCAGCTGCTTAGCTTCCAACTAGAATTCAAAAGCAAAGGATGTTTATGGCCCATTTCGCCAAGAACCTGTGGTAATTACAAAGTCCTCTTGGGGGGATTTATTTTTCTGAACCAAGGTCTTACTATGCTTCTCTGGCTATTCTGGAACTCAAATTGCAAACCAGGCTACCTCTGTCTCCCTGGTGCTGGGATTAAAGACTTAGGGAATTTCCATACCTTTACTCAAACTCAGTATTTCTACAATGCCGAAAACTATTAGGAAAACATTTTTTTTTTAATTGGTAGTAAGAAAAATGAAGAAGATAATTCTCTGAAATTACATATCTTTATCATCATCATCATCATCATCATCATCATCATCATCATCATCATTTCTTTAGGAGATATTTGGGGTAATTAATGTGCTTTTCCAGTTATTTGAGCAATAACAGCCGAGGTCATGGATTTTATCTCACTAATGTGATACCAATGCAATGGAAATTGTTGGTGAGATAATTAACTCTTTCTGTAAAGTTTAAGGGCCAGGGCTGAAGATCCTGATACACTCTTTCCCGTTCTGCTTTTTCCTTCTTCAGTCTTTCTTCTTTTCCATAGTTGCTAAATTCTTGAGATTTAAATTCTTTGCCTCACTTTTCCAACTTTTTCTTCCATTTTTTTTCCTTTAGCAGTGCTAAAAGACACATAAAGAGTATATGATTTCTAGCAGCCATTAGGGAGTACCTCCTAATCATGCCAGCACTCAGCAAGCCATGTCTGAAGACTCACCCTTCAGTCTAGCTTTAATAGGATACAGCTGGAGAGGAGTAGAATTGAGAAATGTGGCTGTTGTGATAAGGAAACTTTTCACTACGGTGTGAACTAGCAGCAGTTCACCAGATTGGCTTCTGGAGGGTTCCATTGCTTCTGTAATTCCCCTTTTATCCTTGGGCATCTATGGACATAATGGCCTTACACAATGGCCCTCCACCTATTTACACAGGTGCAAGGAAAACAGAAGGGAGCGGGACTGTGCACTCATGTTCACACACAGGTAGGCATACCAAGCACACAGAATTATAGGAAGGAATAATTCATTGATAAAGTAAATATTTTGAGCCCTGTGACTGTCACTCATGACTTATTCATTACATAAATTGAAAAAAAAATGAATTTGAAGTAAGTTGACAGCAGAGAGCTAAGCTGTCCAGGAAGTGTCGTTCGGCACAGTTGCACTATGGGAACATCTGCTGTTTTGTGTAGTTCACGCAGCAGCTGCTTTTGTAGACTAATGAGGACAGAACCTATTAGCAGATCAGAAACTATCAGAAATCAGAGATACTCTGCTTAAGAATTGTTTAAAAAATGACTAGTATTTTTGGCTAGTGTTCCTTTGTTCCTCTGTGGGTTTATTGCACAAGGATGTTACATATGAACACCTGTCCCTTAGGGGAAGCGTCTATTATACGGTTACCAAACACCATAGACGGAGAGGCAGCTTGTCCATCTGGAAAGCCTTAAAACTCACCTCTTTTGAATTGTTTGCCTCAGTGTGAAACTTTTAATTGAGTGTTTCTCTAAAATGAAATAAACTAAGTTCATAAAATGAACTGTCGAATATTTTTTAAAAAGCATTTCAAGGGGCTGGAGAGATGGCTCAGTGGTTAAGAGCCCTGACTGTTCTTCCGAAGGTCCTGAGTTCAAATCCCAGCAACCACAGAGTGGCTCACAACCACCTGTAATGAGATCTGATGCCCTCTTCTGGTGTGTCCGAAGACAGCTACAGTATACTTACATACAACAATAAATCTTTAAAAAAAAAATCACCAGAGGATTTTACCTCCATCGTAGCTAAGCTGAGAGTTGACAGTTCTGCTGCCCCAAGGAATGAATTGTAGGCACAATTTTTGGATACAGACTTCCTGCTATGGTCAAAGCTATTTGACTTGAGTGAGTGACTTTATTCTCAAGCCACAGAGAACAGGTTACATTCATTTAAGAAATGGTGTGTGTATTAAGATAGCCTATCCATAGGGTCATTCATCAACTGTTTCAATGAACAATGGTTCTGCTTGGAGGGTGGCACAGACATTAGGTGTGGGTAAGAATCTGGTTCATTGACTGTGATAATTTGGAAAAGCATTCATCTCAGAGATGGTCATTGAAGTACAGCCTTATTACAATGAAATCCAATGTCTAA
>JADRCD010217217.1:15684-30468 GCA_019843815.1 Montemys delectorum
TGTGTGTGTGTGTGTGTGTGTGTGTGTGTGTGTGTATGGAGTGGCACACAATACACCTTATTTCTTTGGAACTGTTTTTCTCCTGCTTATATTGGTTCTTAGATCTAAGTTCCCTGTTCATCCATAGGCCTATAGGTGGTGACCATCTCTAAGTTAAAAAAAAATCTCAGTTCTCTTTTCCTGAAATATGATTGTCTACTTTATAGCCATGCAACTTTAATAATTGTTCATCTCAGAATATCTGTGTTGTAGCTGCCACAATTTAACCACAAGATGTCAAAATTGGAGAGGACATTATTATTACGGCTCAGAGCAAATATTTTGTACCAGTTGGATGAAAGGTGAGACAATGAAAGTTTACAAAAGGTAGTACAGGTGAGGGAGGCAAAGACCAGAAGACTGCCAGGTCTCTAGGTTCCTGCCTATGACTTACATCCTACAGACTGAGCATCTCAGAGTGGATGTGCAGGCCATCGGCAATGTATGCCTAATTTACTGCTATTGGTAAAATCCTAAGTAGGAAAATGAGGCCTGCACTAAGCTTTCATCAGAGTAGCAGTGGCAAGTGTTTAGGCAGAAGACAGGAGAAGAACCGATTGTGCCACTTGAACAAATGATAATAGTGAAGCTACACTGCAAAATTTTCTTTATACAACCATAACCTCCTGGGCCCCCAGAGTGCAGCCACTCGGACACATGTGGATTTCTGTAACAAGTCACTTACTTGTTTGAAGTGAACTGCAGTTGCATTAGAAATATAATTGTCTTCAAAAGAATATCAACCATTAGCTAAGAAGTTAATGACGCCTGAGGTCTTTGCAAACAGTGGTACCATGAAATTCAGGAGTGCTTCAATAAACCCCACCTGGAGTTCCATTCTTAGTGGAATATGTGGACAGATAACCAAGAGCACAACGCCCATAAGGTCTAGAACAGGCATTTGAAAGGTTTCAGAGTCTATATTGTCTAGTATTCACATTCCAAGAGTGAATGTACGTTCCCACATTCCCAGACTTCTTATCTTTCTTTTCTTTATCCCACTTTACCATCCAGGTAGCACACAACTGTGCCTATTGTCTATCCAGTTCATGGTCTGAGTTAACTTCTGAGTACCCTCTGATCCTTGTCTCCCACACACGGCACTCTACACTGGTCTTCCTTTTGCATGGTCAGTACCTAAGCATAACATCAGCCTCACTCTGTGAGAGACTCTTCATGTACTTGATCGAGTATCCACACCATCCCAGCACTGGGCCCTCATAGGCATTGGCAAACAGGAGCCCAAGAAGAAAGAGTGTTATAATGAGGGGAGGGCAAAGCATAGTTCTGAAAGACTAGTGGGGACAGGTGCTGTTTGTCCTGATTCAAGTCTATCTCCAACCTCATGGCATTTGTCTCAGCCTCCTCAAGATCGGAAAATCTGGCACAACAGGGATAAAGATGATTTTGTCAGCTTTCAGTTTCCTTTCATTCATTTCCCAAGGAGCTAGCCTAATCATGAAGTTTACTAATTGGATTGTTCCTCAAGATCACCAAACATTACCACACCAAATCAACATAACTCACTGAATTTCACTGATTAATTAATTTACTTTGGAACACATATTTATTTCCTGCATCCTCCCTTGGGACAGATTTTGTGACGGCATCATGGAAGCTCTATTGTGTAACATTTGTTACTAGGCAACATTTTGATATACTCTGCCAGCAGCCTGGCTGTTGTCTTGTCTGATTTGCAAATGTATTACAAGATCCCATCAAAGTTGGTTTATGTACAGAATTTAGCAAGATATGGAGAGTCCTAAGGGATCCTGGGGGTCCTCAGGGAGAGTTCCTATCGAGACTCTTCCTAAGAGCAACAACAGACTACAGTTTCCATTAATATATCCTAATTGTGTAATTGATTGCACTTTGGAAATGGCCTCCACATGCTGTCAGATGCTCACGTCATGAGTAGAGGATTTGTGTCCATAGTCTGGACCTCAGAGAAAGCTGTCCCCAATTCAGTACTAAAATTGACTGCTTTGTCTTCATTCCACGCCAATCAGAAGGTTTTTTTTTATACTGATGTTTCTCAATAAAACTAATGTAAGCACTAAGAATGTGGAAGAACTAAGCTCCTGAAAGCACATGTGTTCATCACAGCGCAGAACTTGGAACATACTGGCTTAGTATTTAGATCTATGGAAGCTAAGCAATTTACTCAAGGTCACAAATGCCAAGGTATAAATTCAGATTTTTCTCAGTCCAGCTAACATCCACGCATTTTTGTTCATACCCATGCTGTTCATCATTATTCATTCTCAAAAGGAGGTAATTTGTACTGGGGAAATACCTCTGTCAGCAAAGTCTTTGCTATGCAAACATGTGTTCAAAATCCAGTAGCCATGGAAAAGGTATCTGGCCATTATGGCCTGTACTTGTAAATCTAGTGCAGAGGAAGGTGAGTCCTTGGGCCTAGCTGGTAAGCCAGCAAGCCTGAACTGGTTAGTGTGAGTCCAAATGAGAGACCTGTCTCAAAGACAAGATGGAAGGCACTTGGAAAACAGAATTTAAGCTTGAGCCCTGGTACCCACACTAGTCTGCACTTACATACATATTTTCAAATAAACACAAACATACATACGATCTTAAATCTAAATCTTCTTTAATTAAAAAGACTCCCAGAACCATTAGTTAACTTCTGTTTGTTTCTCTGTTCTTTTCTCTGCCTTATTCTCATTTCAAGTGGACACATGGACCATTTCATGTTTCTGTTTCCTGGCATAAAGGTTGTTTAAGATATGATAGAAAATGTTGGAATTAAATAACTTAGAATTTAATTCGTCATAGAATGTTTTTCTGTAAATGAAATAACACCATATGTTTGCATAAACTGACCAACACATAGGTCAGTCTGTAGGTGTTATAAGTCAAGGGGTGGGAGAATCATAAGGGAGCAACCCTTAAAAGCTGAAAAATGCAGAATTACATCAAACATAATGTTCCAGACATATTTGACATTTGTCTCCTTAAAAATGTTAACAAGGTTACATTAGAATTAAAACACAGTTGTCCATGATTGTTAATGTTAGGATATACTCCTAGTATTAGGTATGAATTCATGAACACCACAGTAGTTCAATTAAGGCCACTAAAGCAATATTACCCTAAGGGTCCTTTCTAATCACATGAAGCCATATCATCTAGGGTCTAACTACCTGATAATGGACACATATAATGATGTTGATTAAATGTTGATCCCAGTGGCAGTAGGGTCAAAAGCACAGTGATGGATAGATAAACACAGTTGGCATACATTAGGGTATATAGCACAGATACCAAAGTAATGTGCACATGCAGTGACGTACATAATGTGAAGTAAAGGGAGTGGTGGCAAAACAGAATCCATAGCAAACTGATGTGCACCTATGCAAACAACTGACCCAGTCAAACCTATAGAGTCTGGACATAATCCCTATGAGAAGGTGGTTTGAATAGGAGGGTTGTGAGGAAACAAAAAAAAAAAGTAAATAAAGTACAGAATATCAAGAGGAGGTTATTTATCAAGGAAATGTGAGTGCCACACTCAGGTGGGGAAGAACAGACTCCTGCTCCCATGATAATTCTAGTGTACAGATTTGCTTGACATCCCAGACAAATATACTTTACAAAACATTTATCTTACACTTTAGAAACCAGACTGCTGCTTGTGAGATGGCTCAGTGGGTAAGAGAACTGACTGCTCTTGCAAAGGTTCTGAGTTCAAATTCCAGAAACCACATGGTAGCTCACAACCACCCATAATGAGGTCTGACGTCATCTTCTGGTACAGTGTACTTATGTACAATAATAGAAACCAGACTGCTATGTTCAGGTGAGCACAGACAATGCATCATTAAGTTCTTGCCATGCTGAGCCCTCCCTGAGCTTTCTCAGCTATGACTAGCATAGTAAATCAGAAAAGTGATAACATAGGTTAGAGCTGATGGACTCAGTAAAAAGCCAGGCCATTCCTTCTACACTCGCATTTCATTCTCCACACCCTAGTGTGGCCACTCAGGGTTCAACTGGGTATATATCAACCACATGCTCAGGAGTTCACACAAAACATATGTGTATTTTTTATTTGTTTGTATGGGTTTTTTGTACATGCTTTTTGGTTTTGTTTTGATTTGGTGGTTTTTGCTTTACTTTTTGTTGCTGTTGTTTTTACCGTTGTCATTGTTTTCCTTTGAGAAAGGACATGAAGTTGAATGGGAAGGGAGTTAAGGGTCTGGAGGAGTTTGAGGGCTGGAAAGGAATGTGATCAAAATATATTGCATGAAAAATTTACAAAATAATAAACAAAAAAAGATGAATGAAGCTAGAAGGTAGTCAGGCTAAGGGGGAAATATTTTAAATGAACTTAAGGAGTAGTACATTCACAATTCCCCTGTGCCACTATAGAAAGAACCCTAATAAAGTATGAAGAGAAGATATAAGGGGAGGGAAGGAAACATAATTGGCAAATAACCCTTAGGCCATATTTGAAATCTGTAATTCTCATATCACATTAACCATATAGTATTTGGCATCATAGCAGCTTCAGTGTCAGCTTGACTCCAGGGTCTACTGCCATGGCTCATGGAACTTGAGTTTCTGTCTTTGAATTCTGTCACTGAGAGCTCCCTACTACAAGCTCCATCATGGTCACCTGGGTGGTCTGGCATTCTGTCACTTCTCTCTATCTGCTACCCACAAACTCAACTCCCTGCAACTCACTAGAGAAACCTATCATTATGGATAAAATGTGAGATCAGTTATGGATTGTTGACTTTAACAATTAATGCTAAATCTGATAAATTTAAATGCAAAGTAGTTTTCCAGATTTACTGATAGTATAGTTGACAATTCAAAGGTGTAAATTCTTATGTCATGTGATGAGATGGTATAAGGGGTACCATAGTCACGTTAATTAACATCCCAACATCTTATAGCTATTCTGTTTATTGAGAGGATCTTGGTCATTGGTCATCACTGGCCTGAGCTGGACATTCTTTCTGTGTCTGGCATGGACTTAGAAGTTGGGGTGTGAAAATGAGAATAGGGCAAGCCAGAGAATAAAACATATTTCTCAGAGAGAACAGGGTTTGCAGTGATCCACCAGGGTGTCCTCTAGATTTGTCTTAAGAGTTCCCTAAAAGCATAAAGGAGAGTGATGGGAAACACATGCATGGAAACTTTCTGGTGAGGCCTAAATAAAGCAACTCTCCAGAAAGGTACAAGGTGGAAAGACCCTAATTGCACATTTGGGTCTGAAACAAAAATTCCATCTCTTCTATTTCTAGAGACTCAGAGCAGAGTGGCTTTAGGGGACTTGCCAGGGTCATTGAGCCTTGGAACTGACTTCAGAGCTCTCTGAGACCAAGCTAAATGAAGACTGCCCCACTTTGTATACAGCTTCCCTTACTGAATTGCAACTCCCAGGCAGAATTGATGTCTTGAGCTGGCTATGGCCAGGTATAGCCATTTGGCTACAAGCAGAGGGGTGGCGGCAGGTGGGATAAGCATTGGAATTTCATTTCCCCTGTACACACAAAACAAGGATCAAGCCTAAGGCCTACTTGTTCCCTTTCCAGACCCAAGTAAACAACAATGTCCTGCCCTGGCCTCCACTCCCATTTCTCCTCTCTTCCTCTCTTCTCTCTTCTACTCTTCGTTTCTTTTATAAAAAAGAGCCATGAATAATTCTAATGAACACTAATATATTTTCCTTTAGAGGGGAAAGTGACATTACATAAAGACCCAATTGCTTCCCCATTGCTATCTTTTCAAGAGGAGGAATTTGGCAATAATTTTAAAAAGTTAAATTAGGTCAGGGAAGAAATAATACTTGTGAAGTTACAATAAATAAGTCAAATTCTCATGGCCATTTTCTCTCCAATTCACATTCCACTCATCATCATCATCCACAGGGGAAACTGATAATATAGCTTTTATTCAGCATCACTGAACGATTCTACACAAGAGAGTTGAGCTATATCACTGCTGCACTGAAAACCTAAATCACATGTTTAGGAATACAGGCTTGCCTGCTTCTCATTGAGCATCATCACCCTATATGCATCTGGATGTTCAGCATCTGCAGCCTTGACATGCGTTTTCTCAGAGCCTCTATCCCCATCCTTCAGAGGGAAGAAGGTTTTGCAGGTGCTTTAGCTGGACACAAACCCTAAGGACTCCCTGGCTTAGTATGCTTTTTGACACTATAACTGAATATCACATTCTGGAGAAAATATTTCAAAACCAAAAAGCCAATAAGAAAACAAAAATATAAATTCATTTTTCCACGGTTCTGGAATCTTGGAAGTCCAAAATTAGCATCTGATTATAATCTTATTTCATCACTCCATGGAGAAAGATAGAAAGGCAAAAAAGTGAGAGAGGGATAGTTAGCAGTCCCTGTCAATACATGCACTGTCATGAATGTGTCTGTTCCCTTTATCTCTCTTGACATAGCCACCTATCATTAGTGCCTTCTCACACTACTGTAAGGAGTAAGTTTCTACTACATGCTTTAGGAGCAACATTGCATTGAAACCACAGCAGCTCTAGCATCCAGCATTTAACTGACACAGCAAATTATGTACTCTTGATTTAATACCCTTCATAAGGACTTCACGTCTTTGCCATTGACATCATGTGCTTTCTGGGCAGGTGAAGAGGTTTGTGACATTTTGTTCGACAGATGACATAAGACTGATAAGGTCACTAGGAGAGCAGAGGACCCCAAGCTCAGCCTCCTTAGCTCTAGAGTAATCAAATGTATCTCCTATCATTTCAAAGAAGATATCTTCTCCTGCAGACATACAGACTCCAAGATCTAAATGCTTGTGTAAATCAATTTCCTTCATACTTTAGAGATGGTGCCTTCTCAGTCTAATATGATTTGCTTCATAGTTCAGAGATGGTGCCTTCTACTCATGTCCTCATACACTGGTAAGGGAAGGTTGTCTACTCTTGAAGGACACTTAAACCTCTAACCTCTTACAACCATAAGATTTCTGCTTTTGTTATCAAATCACCTCTAAAGTCACCTCCCTTACTAATTCAACCATACTGAGGATTAAAACTTCTATATAGAAACCTTGGTAAAATATAAGCACTCAAACCATAGAATACTTGCCCTGCACACCTACAAAAATGTATGTCCTTCTCTCATGCAGAATATAGTCATTCTATCCTAATAGCTCTAAATGTCTTAAATTATTTTACTACCAAAGCAATCTAAGGATGAAAGTATTATGAAGATTGAATTTTATGTAAGAGACATGGTCATATCATTCCAAAACAAGATGCTCTCCCTCTGGAACCATATGGAAACTTATAAGTTATTGCTTCAAAAATACAGTGATAGAGATAGACAGCATAGACATTCTCACTCCAAAGTCAAAAACAGGAGCAAATAAAGGGATATCATGTTCCAAGCAAGCCAGGAAGCTAAATCTTCAGTGTTCTGCCTTCCTACTGGGGCAGGAATCCTTTTTTCTGAACATGTGAGCACAAAGGATTTGCCTTTCTACTTAAGAAAGTTCTGTGCCTACAAATACTCTGTTTCTGGGTTCCATACCCATGGTACATCTCTTATGATGGTCTCCCCTCTACAATGTCTACTCCATTCATCACAGTATTGAGGGGCCTGTAATCACCTATTCACATATCTCTACCATCCCTGAGAATAGACTCTTACTTTCTGAGTTTATGATGGAAGAGATACATCCATGATGGATTATAAATTGACTCAGGATTATTCTTTATTGTCTTGTACAAAAGGTTGTTATTTTTATTCTTCATGGCTGGATAATTTCCTCACTGTCTAGATGAGCCATTAAGCTTCCGTTATATATTAACACAAATATTCAGTTATAACTGACCCTCAGGAATATAACTTCCCTGAGGGTACAAACCTAGGTCTAGGAACTCTCGTGTCTACACTGGAGCCATTTGAATTAAGAAGATGACATTCTATATATCCACATAAAGAGACAACATCTTCTCTGTGAAGATGCATCAGATAGGCTCAGAGCTACTGAGATGCATCTTAGGTTTCTTTACTGGTCCTAGGGGCCTCCTTAATCTGGTTACACTAAGGGCACTTCAATCCAGCATTTTTCTTAGGATTAATAAGCTAAGGAGATACTGAAAATAACAAGTGATGGTAAAGTTCACTATAGTTGGATAAAATGCTATCACTGTAACAATTGTCCTACCAAAAGAGCCATGTCTCACATGTCATCAAGAATGGAGGGTATTACTGAGTTTAGTTTAGACCATTCTATATTTGCCACCTGTATTTTTCACTAGCCTCATCTAGATATATAAAAGGATTTGATCTAGGGAAATAAGATCAACTTTTCTTTATTTTATTTTATGGTACTTTACCTTTCCCAGGTGTAAGAGAAAATGGAGGCATGATCTGGCAGCCAGCCAAGCTAGCACACTGTGCCTCTAAGTAAGAAGCACTGCATACCATGTTCCTGAGTGTTTCAGGAAGTTAGAACACTAAACTTTTAAGTAGTATAAGTAGCTGGTAGCTAGCCTACTAACAAGTTTGCACTCTCAATTTCTCCTTTTCTCTGGTTCTTCCATACAGAGACCCTGGTGGCATGCCACACATACTCCAGTTGAGTCTGAGTGACACCAGCCCACAAAGGTGAAAAGCTTCAGGGAAGCTAGTCTCCTGGGAACCTTTTGGCATTACTTAACTAAGAGGTAGCCCAGATTTGTCCTGGCAATAGTTGACGGAGGGTCTCGGGTGCTAAGTACCCCCCAAGAAATGATTTATTAATAGCTAAACAAAATTAGATGTTGCTTTCTGACTGACCTTCACCAATGTTCCAATATCTTAATCTTTGCTGCATTGAACCTTGGCTTGGAATTTTGTAAAGAATGTTACACATTCAGACTCATTGCCTCTGGCATTGTTAGGAAGATAATGCAATAGGGCATTGTAGCTTACAGAATGGGAGTTGTTTTTGCCAGGGCATGGTCAACTAGAATCCTTACTTTAGTAGGGCAGACCACATTAGAATTTCAGCTAAACCACTCACAGGTATTAGAAGAATGGGACCCCCAGGCATATCTCGGCTAGCCCAGAAGATTAGCATAGTGGGCGTTTACTAAGGAAAGGCTGGACCTTGAGCCGTGTGTGTGTGTGTGTGTGTGTGTGTGTGTGTGTGTGTGTTTGTGTGTGTGTGTGTGCTGTGAGTATTCGAGCCTCTAACCTCAGCGGCCTGCATTCTCCCGGGGACTCCGCTGGGCCCTGCATGTGCCTGAGTGCTCTGAGCCTGGGGGTGCAGCACTTGTCCAGAAGATGCAGCTGCTGCTGCTTTAGACCCATCACTGTTTGACTTTTCTTTTTCTTTTGTAATGACCAAAAAGAGTCTGATGCCAATTTTGAGAGTACACACTCAGATACAACACTCCCTTGTGTCTGTGTTTGTGTGTGTCATTTTTTAGTTCACTGGATCCTTACCCACTTGATTACTGGGACCTCAATTTCTCCACGAATTGAGGGTCCAAGGCTGGCTGGCCAGTGGCAGTGGTGTGAGTACTTAGTGTCCAGTCTGATGAAATGTGCTAACCAATCATAGTTGATTGACTTCCACTATATAGGTATTGTTCATGTACAATAAAGCAGACACTGTTCTTTGAAACCATCTGCAGAGCGGATCATCTTCATATCTTTTACTGACCCACCAACATTGCAGACACCCCAAAGAAGTTTCCAGGGTCTGCCCAAATCTCATACACACATAGAAGCTACCACTTCTGAGAAGTAAGACTATGAGGGTAGGGGATGCTGTGAGTTAGCATGTGTGGGTGCCTCCAATATTAAAACTCCAGCTACATAGAATGTTGATGGTACTGTCTAATGAGAAGTTTGGAAAGATTGTGTGCCAGCCTGGACCATTTATAGACAGCATTCCTTAGATTGGATAAGAGTTCCAGACCACTGGGTGTATATCACTGCAGTTTTCAACAGTATACCCTTCCTCTAGGGATAATACAGAACCTGAGAAAGGAACTTGAGTGTGTTAGCATTTCCTTCTATAGTATGACCCTTGAAAAATTCTTATCAAGTGTGTTGAATGACTGCCACTATCTGTTCCCAAGTATAATCTCCTCTGTATTCTCACTCATATGGAAGACCTTACTGGCAGAGAATGGTTGATAGAGATTAAAAATTATCATCAGGAAGTTATAAATACCTACTAGTTCTTTAAGGTTCTCCCTCCCTAGAGGTACTGGAGAACGAACTATTGAAAATTCAAATATAACTAAAGGACAGTTGGACTAGTTCTGAGTCTTTTCAGTAACCATTGTCCACTATGGAAACAGATGCCTTCTGTGGAACCCACAGGCCCAGTAACTCTAGATGATGAAACACAACAGTAAGGGGGAATTTTGAAAGAAGTCAAACTTGAACAGAGGTATCTACGTGTTCTTTTTATGGAATGATATTTTTCACACTGGAAGATATTACATAGGGTGCTGGTGGAAAACTGTCATCAATGCTTCTGCTCAGCTAGAGACCTCCTTATGTGATATGCTACCAGCAAGTCAGACAGGATTTGTAGCTTTTACAGACAGTGGTCCAGGTCAGTGAAGGTCCACTGCTATTCACTCTTATCAAGTGGGAACTGGTCTCCAGCTCTAACATTTAAGGAGATACTGAAAAGGGGCAACAAAAAAAAGTTAGAAAATTCTTACCATTTGTGTCAGTTGTTATATCAAAAGAGCAATGTCTATGTTGTCTGGATGGGAATGCATTGGTGTTCCTATTAGGTCTCTGTTTAGGTGTCAAGAGTTGTGCTATTTGGGAAGTTAATAAAGAGATGTCTGCTCACTCCAGATAGTGCAATGATAGATCAACCAAAGGACTCTATCTTTGTGAACTAATTAGCTCATTGTGGTTAATGACAGAAGCATTGGTGACTTCAGGCCATCCTGCTTCTGATTACTGAATAGTCTCTCTCTCCATCAGCCTTGCATTTCCTGTACACTTAAGTCCCCCTAGAACATATGCAAATGAGGCAGGTAGGGATGGTTACTGTAATTTCATCTGAGGGCCTGGTAATAGGTCAAATTTCCATTGTTTTAAGTGTTTATATTTATGATAATCAGCTAGAATGTCTCTAGGAAAGCAAGACAAACCCCAGATGGCAAACAATTCAAATATCAAATTCCACCTCTCCTCACAGAATGCACAGTTTATCCTTTCCCTCCAGACCATCAGACACAGCTGCAAGCCAGGATGAAGGAAAAATCAGAGTCTGGGTCGAATGTTGTGGCCTTCTGCTTTCTCCCTCTCTCCCTCTCTTGGGTGTCCAGGTGCTGCTACACACTGGGCTGAAAGGATGAGGTAGCGTCCAGAAAGGGCAGGATCCTGGTCTGGTTGGGAAAGAGTGAGGGCGTGAGGGGTTTGGGGGCAAAGGGATTCTCCAAGAATCTTAGTGTTCCAGCTCCTTTAGATGAAGGCCTTCTCTGACAATCTTTAATGAAGCAGCTCTCTGAGACAGTCTTAGCTTGTTCATATTTCTTTTTTGGAGTGGGTTTGAATGCATAAACTTTATTCAGGGTAAACCAAGGAATATACAGTTTAGGGGAAGGTCATGAGAATATTCAGGGAGGGAAAAGGTCATTGGCTGAAGGTTAAGGCCTCTGAGATGCCTAATTTACATGGGAAAGAATCCAAGTGCCAAGCTATGTCACTGACTCCCTGTGGCCACCTGGTTGGGATTTTCAGGTTACCTGCTCTGAAGTAGGTGCATAAATAGGGAGAGAAGGAGCCCCACTACTGGAAGTTTCAGGATGAGATTCTAATCTCAATTTTTGAGATTTCCAAGGTTTGGACGTATTCCACCTCAGCAGTCTCATGTCAATTCCTCTAGTGGCATGGTTCATGTTCCCCACATCCGTGGACATATGAATAAGTCAAATTTGACATAGATATAAAACGGAAGCTAATGTTGTAAAAAAATGTAGCAATCTGTTAACATGTGTGATCACACAGATTGATCTGGGGGGGGCACCCTACTAAATGAGAAAAAAAAGTCAACTCTAGTGCATGACTACGTGAATATGTGGGCACATAAGGTTAATACATGGGACACAAAATGGAAGGAGCTTCTGAGAAAAAGTGCTGAGGGCTTTTCTAAAATGATTTACATCAAGGTAAAAAACATGATGAAAACTCCCCTGATATTTACTAGTAGAAATCCACTCAGGACAAGGTTACACATGTAAAATTAGGAGTTCAGATAATCGACATACAGTTGTGGAATTAGGGATCCAAAATCTTTTGTGATAAAGGTGATGTCTCAGTTAAGGTGTTTATTGTTACAATGAAACACCATGACCAAAAAGCTGGGGAGGAAAGATTTTATTTGGCATATATTTTCATATTACTGTTCATCATTGAAGAAAGTCAGGACAGGAACCCAAGCAGGGCAGAAACCTGGAGTCAGGGCTGATGCACAGCCCATTAAGGGGTGCTACTTACTGGTCTGTTCCACTTGACTTGCTCAGCATGCATTTTTATAGAATCCAGAACCACCAGCCCAGGCATAACCCCTCCCCCGCCCACACACACACATACACATACACACAATGTGCTAGGCCCTCTACCACCAATCTGTAGTTATGAAAATGCCCTACAGATGGACATTACAGAGTCATTCTTTTTCAATTGAGATTCCCTCCTCTCAGATAACTCTAGCTTGTGTCAATCTGACATAAGACTAGCCAGAATAGGTTAGATGTGCCTCCTTCATTGACACTCTGTTTAAATTTAGCAAACTGTGAACTTCTCTCTGTGCATTTACTACTCAATAAAACTGCATTAATATATTTAAAACATACATACTTTGCTGATTTTAAATGTCCTTGTCTTATAGAGCTCTGAGAAAATGCCACCTACCATTAGGCTGTCAGAGTGGGTTGTTAAGAAAGGCTAAAGTCATTTTTGGAATCTCTCCTTAAGCCAAAGAGATTTGCGTGATTAGCTGAGTATATCAGGATGGCCCAAACTGAGGATCCTACCACTTTCTGGGGAAGACTGTATGCCTGGAAGGACGTGTACTCAGGACTAAGCCCTGGTGGACACACACTATCTGTGAATTTAGCCAGCAGGAAGGTGTTTTCAGCTACCACTTAATGCTTCAGGGCAAATCTTTACTAGCAAAACATTGAGGGCAGTGAGAAGGGAAGGGTCTCAAATCTGACATTGTGCTGGGCAATGCTATCATGTCCCCACTGTCATTGTCATCATTTGGGCCTGAGTAACAGAATAGAGGAACTTTCTCATCTCAAGCCCTGGTATATATTGTAAGCTGTATAGAAAGAACAGGTGAGAGACACTCAGTGCTCAGCCTTTGAAATCCTGCTTTCCCTGAAAATAGATGTTGCTGGGAGATAGGAAGAACTCAGCCTGAAGCCCACCTGATTTCGCAGTGGCAGATCTCCTTTTTAATTAATATGCTCCTACAGTTGATGAATTCATGCCTCTGGTGTAATCTCATGGATGCTGATAATTTTACCTGTATGTTTAGCTACAACATCTGTAATGACTGACAGAAAAGGTCATGGTACAAAGATCCCTGAGCAGGTTGTTCTTCCTGTGGCTCATTTGTTGCCCCAGGACCATGATCCTCTATGGATCTCTGTATGCCTGGAATGATGGCACACAAATTCACGCCTACCTTTCTCCTGCCATGCAGCTGGAGCCAGGTACCAATTTTTCCTACATGAAACCCAGATGTGGTCATTGGTATCCAGCCTTACTGCTGCCATTCCCTTGTCTACAAATTTTTCATTTTAAACCTGGATTTCTTATCATGTGCTGTCCAAGTCTTCTCTTACTGCAGGAGATACAAAAGTTATTCCCCATGTGTTAGTAAATTAGTATGGTTGTTTGAGTAAGAATGACCACCAGAGACTCATATGTTTGAATACTTGGCTCTAATTGATGGAACTGTTTGAGAAGGAATAGGAGGTATGTTCCTGTTGGCAGATGTTTGAAACTAGGAGTCAGCTCTGAGGTTTCAAAAGCCCATATCATCCCTAGTCATCACTCTGCCCCTTGCTTGTGGAATAAAGTGTAAGCTCTGAGCTACTGCTCCAGTGACACACCATCCTGCTTTCATGATTTCTATCCTGTTGGTCATGGATTATGAAACAGTAAACACTCCATAAGTTTTTCCTTCTATAAGCTGACTTTGGTCATCATGTCTCTTAGCAGTAATAAAAAGGTAAACAAGACATTGAAGGGCAGAGCAAAGAACTAGTCTTGTAACAGATTTTTGATAAGGCCTTGGGTCCTATTTTCAAATTTCCATACTCCAGAGCTGGGATCCTTTTGGAATTAATGGTTTCGTATATACTTCCCCAAGAACAATGAAGAAAGAGAAAGTATCCCATTCCCAGAAACCTAATAGGCTAAAGCCCAACTTTTCTGTGTTTGAGCCACAGGGTGATGCACCAATAGAAATAAGTCCAAGAAGTCTTTTGTGGAATCACATTGAGCACCTGGTAGCAAACCCATACTCTGTAATGTATGCTGCCAGCTCATTAACCAAAGTCAAATGCAATGGAAGCATTAATATTAAGACATTAGGCCCAATTATCCCATCAACAGCAGTTGGAACAAGTTGTGAAGGGTTTATTTATTCATTAGTTTGGACAGAAATGCAGTTGCTCCTTAATTATGCACTGATTATATATATATATATATATATATATATATATATATATATATATATA
>JADRCD010217218.1:2287-17131 GCA_019843815.1 Montemys delectorum
TCTGAAATTATTGTAATGGCATTTTGTCAATTGTGATATATTATTGATATATAAATCTAATTGGTTAACTTTAAGCTTGAGTGTTGATTTTCGAAAACAAAAAACAAAACAAAACAAAAAAAGCTGGGCGGTGGTGGTGCACGCCTTTAATCCCAGCCCTTGGGAGGCAGAAACAGGCAGATTTCTGAGTTCAAGGCCAGCCTGGTCTACAGAGTGAGTTCCAGGACAGTCAGGGCTGCACAGAAAACCCCTGTCTTGGAAAAAAAAAAACAAAAAACAAAAAACAAAACAGAGTCTTGATTTTACTGGGTTACTGGGTATTGTGTTATCAAACCACGAGCATGTCAGATCGATTTGGTTATTGGAGTATGGGACCGCTGGTTACAGGGGATTGTGGCAGAGAGGGAACTAATGGCTCTCAGGATAAGTGAGTCAGATGCTGGGGGGCTAGCAGCGGCGACAGGAGCTCGAGAGCATGGTCCGACCCTGCAGAGAGCTGGGGGGTTCGTTTTTTAATATTTCCTGTGTTGGAGTCCTACCCCCTCAGTCGCTCTGGAGGAGGAGACTCGACCTTTTCTGTTTGATCTTCCTGCTTTCTAAGCCACAGACATCCTTTAACTCCCAAGCATTGTGGTGTTTGCCGAATCTCTCAGCTTACAGCAGACCCTCTTGGTAGAAGAGGACCTGCAGGCTACTCTGAGTTAGGGTAACCATGAGACCCACAAACTCTGACCTGAGTTTCTAAGAAAACTTTGGTTTCAGCTCATCAGAGCTCTTCAGACCCACATATCCCACCCCCATCCCCTGCCCACACCCTAATTCTGGTCATGGATTTGGATTCAATGGGAAAGGTACAATGTAAAATACACAGAGAAAAATCAGAGAGGAAGAGATGGCAGGGAGGAAAGACAAGAAACCTTGGGCACTCGGGAGAAGAGGCAAGGACAGGACAGGACATTGAGAGAAGCCTCTACAGGTGGGGAATCTAAAACAAGGCCCAAGATGACTGATCCTTGGCCCAGAGCCCTGCTGAGCCCACTTCTGTCCTCCTGGTAAGGTATATGGTGTGACTGTATGCATGTGTGAGCAAGCCCGTGTTCTGTCTCTACCTCCACAAAGATGACTGTGGGCCTAGCTTACCTCTCCAGCCTGGTCAGCTTTAGGAAAACCCCGAGTCCTGAGCCAGGAGCCAGCGGCTAAGATGGAGCCAGCACCTGAGGCACACATGCTGCCAACAGCTGCTGGGTGTTGGCAAGCTGAGGTTGAAGATTTCAGGACTTTTGTAAAGTGCTTTTAAACATGCATTTAAAATTAAATTACTGGGTCAACTGGTAAAGATACCTGCTACCTAGCCTGATGTCCTGAGTTCAATTCCCAGCACTGGAATGGTGGAAAAAAAGAACTGACTCCAGCAGGTTGTTTTCTGACTTCTATATTTAAACCACACACACAGACACACATAGACACACACACACACACACACAAATAAATATAATAATTTTTAAAAGTTAATTATAAATTGGGTGTAGTGGTACATACCTATAATCCCAGTATTTGGGTAGTGGAAGCAGGAGGATCAGAAGTTGAAGTAACCAGACTAGATTATATGAGACCTTGTCTCAAAAAAAAAAAAAAAAAAAAAAAAAGGAGGGGGTGGGTTTGATCCCAGCACCTGTTAGCATTCTGTCTAAGCTCCACTCCCACAGTTACTTGGCTGTTGCCTGACTCACTATCAAAGGAGATGCTTGCCCCCTCCTCTCTCTTGCTCTTATCTTCTTGTTCCCACTCTGTCTCCTGGCCTCTTCTCCCCCTCCTCCATCTCTCTCCACGTGCTGATGACTGGCCTCTACCCCTCTATTCCTCTCCTCTTCTTCTTCTCTCTGTCTCTGTCTGTCTCTGTCTGTGTCTGTCTGTGTCTGTCTGTCTGTCTGTCTGTCTGTCTCTCTCTCTTTCTCTGCCTCTACTAACCTCTGAACTCCCCTCCCCGTGCCCTGAGTAAACTCTATTCTACACAATATCATCATGTGGCTAGTCCCTTAGGGGGAAGGGATGCCTCAGCATGGGCCCACCAAGGCACCCCTTTCTCCCACACCTGACTACACCTCCACCAAATATATCCCCTCCTCTCATTATCTTTTAATAAACACATCAGCAGCCACAGGGCAGCTCACAACCATCTGTAACTCCAGTCCCAGGGGATACACTGTTCTCTTCCAGCCTCCACAGGCACTGCATGCACATGCAGACAAAACATGCATACATACTAAATATATATTTTGTTTGTTTCTTTTTTTTCCAGACAGAGTTTCCCTGTGTAGTCTTGGCTGGCCTGGAGCTTGCTCTGACCTTGACCTCAGAAATCCACCTGTCTCTGCCTTCTGTGCCACCACTGCTCAGCCAAAGCAAGGTTTTTTTGTGTTGGTTTTTTTTTTTTTTTTTTTTAAGTTTTTCAAGACAAGGTTTCTCTGTATATCCCTGGCTGTCCTGGAACTCACTCTGTAGACCAAGCTGGCCTCGAACTCAGAGATCCACCTGCCTCTGCCTCCTAAATGCTGGGATTAAAGGCATGTGCCACCACCGCCTGGCCAAAACAAGTTTTTTAATGAAGAAAAGTTTTTAAGGAAAATTAACGGCATGACCATAAATAAATAATTGCACCGGATAAAAATTAACTATCAATAAATCTCGAAGGCTTGGGAAACAACAACCAAGCTAGGATAATGAGTCCTAGAAGCCTGTTTCTGGTTATTTCATGGTTCTCTCTGGTCCGGAGGCCACCTGTGTTGGCCATGTTTCCGGTGGAAACCTCAGAAGTTCTGCTTGGTCTTGTGATGTCCCATGGGACATCTGAGATCCGTCACATGCATTTGCTTCAAGGAAACCAATAGACGCCATAAGCTATGAGCTAACTCTTATTTGGGGTGGGGCGATACAGCTGCCATTTGGTTACCCAAGCTCCTGTAAGGAACCCTCACCCCACCCCCAACCCCCAAGGAATTCACAGGCTCTCCAAGCTAGACAAGCTAGAAAGTTCAGTAGAATTTTTTTTTTTTTTTAACTCTGTCACCTGTGTCCTATTTTAGGCAAACAGGAATGTGTTCACATCTCCCAAGGGAAAGTCATGACACAGTCCTAAAGAATTGATGAGGGTCTTCTCTAGTGTGTCTGTGACATGTTTTCAAGAAACATGTAGTGGGGAACACATTGAGGCCTGCCATCAACAGGCTGGCTGTCGTGATGGGACAGGAATCTGTCAGAAAGGGGGAAGAGTGACTCTTCCTCCCCACGCAACTCCGGTTTTGGTCATAGGAACATCATGCTTCGGCCTTTGAGCATAAACTTGAGCCACCCGAGCCCCAGGGGACTTTGGGGCCTTCAGGCATTGGCTGGATCACATTTTCTGTAGTCTTGAGTCTCACTGCTTTGATGATAGCTTCCCTGGCTCTGACCACACCTTCTTCGGAATTTTCCAGTCTCTGGTGTGAGCAGATTTGATAATTTCCCTCTATTTATATACATTCTATTGGTCTGTTTCCCTAAAGGAGCCTGACTAATACATTTTGGTTGCAAAATTTGGGAGATGAAGGCAGAAAGATCTGGAGTTCAAGACCATCTTTGACCCATATACAAGTTTGAGGGCAGTTTGGGCTACATAGGACCCTGTCTTAACAACCAACTAAGCAAAAAAGAAAAAGAAAAGATTATGAAACACATGTGCATGCACACACTCAGACACATACAAACATACTACAGTCCACTCCAATTCTACCCCAGCCTCAGACTGGCCCCAACCCTGCTCACAGGACTGTGAAATTTCTGGGTCACTGAGTTGAGAACCCCAGTCTATAATGTTTTGCAAGACTACTCCAGGTACCTTCTAGGGAGTGAAGGGGGAGGAGAGGCGGGGGGGGGGGGGGCAAAAGCCATCTGGTCTACCTTGCCAGACTGCCTGCTGAGTTCATTTGGCCTTGGCCTTAGCTTTGGCTTGGTCTCCATCCCAGAGAGTATCGTTTTATGTCCGCTTCTGTCTATACTGTGTCGCTGGTCACATTTGGTCTTCTTTTTCTCCTTGACATTTAAACTTCCATGGGTCTTGATCATTGGCGGCCTTGGACTCTATCTTCTTCCTGTCTTAGTCATAAGTGTGACTGTCCTCATGTGGCTCTGCTCTTGGCCTTGGCCTTCATCTTGGAAGCTTGATTAAATCTAAATGTATGTCTTCCTGTGCCCCCTGGAGCCAGCAGAATGTGCAGCTCCCTGCGGACGGCTCCCCTGTCATCAGATCGCATCTTCAGCTGCTCACATGGATTAAATCGTCAAGACTGACAGCCTGGGGCGGAGGCTGGGGTACTACCATCGGTTGTACTCAGAGGGTGTCTCGCTTGCTTTTCTGTTGCTATGATAAGACACCATGACCAAGGTAACTTATAGAAGAAATAGTCTACTGGACTTACAGTTCCAAAGGGTGAGTCCAAGACCATTATAACAAGGAGCATGGCACACAGGCAGGAATGGCACTGGAGCAGTAGCTGAGACCTTCCGTCTGATCTACCAGCATAGGTCAGAGAGAGAGAACTGGGAACAGCCTGGGCTTTTTAACTCTCAAAGCTTAAATGATTTCACCAATAGGGGACCAAGTATTCAAATATATGAGTCTACGGGGTACACTTTCATTTAAACAAACACAGAGGGAAAGGCCCTGGCAGAGCATCTGTAAGTGGCTAGGTGGAGTGAGGTCCCCTGGCTGACATCTCTCTCCAGGGCTAAGGAATAAGTCTATTGTCTGCTGTGCAGACACCCACCCCCCAACACACACACACACACACACACACACACACACACACACACACACATACACACACACACACCCTACACCACACATCCACACCAGTGAGGCCTGGGCAGGGCTGGGAACTTGGTCCAGGAGACCAAGCTTAATGTAGCTGCACTGATTCTCAGCTTGTCACCAGGGGTCACTACTCCTTTAGGAAGGGGACCACTGCTATGCCACTATGACGGAGTAAAGTCTAGGGCAGGGGCTAGAGAGATGGCTCAGTGGTTGAGAGCACCGACTACTCTTTCAGAGGACCTGAGTTCAAGTCCCAGCAACCACATGGTGGCTCACAACCATCTGTAACAGGATCCAATGCAGCCTTCTGGTGTAAATAAATCTTAAAAAAAAAAAGTCTAGGGCAGGCCTCAAGGTATATCCCTCAAGGTATGGTCCCCACAGATGCTGCCACCATCTGTCTCATTAAATGGTGAAGCAAACTTGTGAATCTGAGGATTTTCTTTTTTTTTTTTTAAGTGTTATTTATTTATTTTATATATGTGAATACACTGTCACTGTCTACATACACACCAGAAGAGGGCATGAGATCCCGTTACAGATGGCTGTGAGCCTCCATATGTGTACTGGCTAGTTTTGTGTGTCAACTTGACACAGGCTAGAGTTATCACAGAGAAGTGAACTTCAGTTGGGGAAATGCCTCCATGAGATCCAGCTGTGGAGCATTTTCTCAATTAGTGATCAAAGGGGTGGTACCATCTCTGGGCTGGAAGTCTTGAGTTCTATAAGAGAGCAGGCTGAGAAGCTAGGAGAAGCAAGCCAGCAAGGAATATCTCTCCATGGCCTCTGCATCAGCTCCTGCTTCCTGACCTGCTTGAGTTCCAGTCCTGACTTCCTCTGGTGATAAGCAGCAATGTGGAAGTAAGCTGAATAAACCCTTTCCTCCCCTACTTGCTTCTTGGTCATGATGTTTGTGCAGGAATAGAAACCCTGACTAAGACAATATGGTTGCTGGAAATTGAATTCAGGACCTCTGGAAGAGTAGACAATGCTCTTAACAACTGGTCTAGACATCTGGGCCATGACCCCAATGGCTTCCAGAGAAGGACTCTAAGGTTGAAAGCAGCAGGGTCCTATGGAATCATGGGAGGGCAAGGGCTCTTTGCTCTCCATCCTTTCTGGAGTCCCCAGAGGCCCTCTGAAGTGAGATTCGGAGCCTGGGGGCAGGGGGCGGGGGTGCTTCACTTGCTATCATGCCTCTTGGTGCTTTAAAGGTGGAGCCTTCAACCTCCCAACCTCACTCACTCGTACCCAAACATATATTCAAGACCAAGTCTTGACTCTCCAATCCCCAAGCTTCATTTTGTGTTGAAACAGTTCTGGGGACCCAGGAACACAGACCCTCCCACCAATGGGAGTCAATTCACAGTTCTTTGCACAGATCCAGAAGGAGGAGAACCTTCCAAGGGCTCCCAGCACGGATGCCTGTGGCTCAGCGTCCCTCTGTCAGCTTATCAAATCCCAAATCAACGCTCTCATGCTGAGATTCCTCTCCCAGTCAGCAGCTATATCGCGGTTAGCAAAGCTTTATGCACTGTGGGGAAGCTTTGGTAAGATTCTTGAGAACTGAAATAAGTTCAGAGTCTAGTTTGGGGGTGAAGATGTTTGTGTTTCCCTTCGTGCGGAGGCCCTTCTGTGCTTTACCATCAAGAGGAGTTTAAAAATATTTTCAGGCAGCCTAGAATTTATTACAAGATAGATAGCATTGTGTAAATTTAGGACTAAAGGTTGGTCCCAGGGATTGTTGAGTGCTGAATGTTTTGCTCACAAGCGACTATGAACAGATTCTCAAAGCAGCTTGACTATGGCCAGCCTCAGTTTGTTTGACCTCAGTTTCTGAAGTCACTCCTGGCACCCTCACCACATCAGATACAGCATGAGCAGGGTGAGTCATGTGGGAACAGAAAATATTCAGGGAAACAACGCACTTGGCTTGAACACACCCTGCCTAGTGGCTGTTCAGACAGCACACACGTCATGGCATTGGCTGTCATCTATGAAATACGAGAAACATAGGATGCTGCAGGCCCTATGTGTATAATGCAACAGCCCATGCGAGGGACTTAAACAGACATGGATTGAGGTAGCCATGATGTCCTGAGGACACTGAGGAGTGACCATGCCATTAAGACGGCCAATGAAAGAAGCAGACCCAGCCCTTCCTGAGACTCAGTCGCACATTTTGACCCCTCAGTGCAGGCCTGGCCTCGCTCACAGTCTCTCTCCTGTTTGATTTTCTTGACTCACAGTTCTGAAGCGATGGCTAATTTTTGATCGTCAAGGTATAGCAAACATACTCTCCCAGCACCAGGATTCTTCTTCCCCCTAAGCAAGCCAGAGATGTCCTCTGTACACAGGCTAGGCGGCTGGACAAAATCTCACCCCCGAGCTATGGCAGCGGCTGCAGAAGAAGACATGAACCAGGTAGGTGAGCTTGTGAAGCCCACCTGGAGACCACCTAGAGGTTACCTCCTCCCTGCACAGTGGGCCACTTGGGTAGTGGGTGGAAGAGCTGGGTCACCTCCCCAGCCACGCAGTCAGGTGGAGGCCTAGAACCCATGCAACCAATTTCATAGCACAAGGTTCTGGCCACCAGAGAGATGCTGGGCAGAACTTGCTGAGACCCATCCTTGAACCAGAACTATTAAACATGCCTGCTCAAATGCACATGCATATACATGAACAGACATTCAGGCACATACACACCTGTACGCACACTCACAGCATGCCCATAAATACATGCATTCATGTACATACTCACATGAACACATACCAAATAAATACTTGTACACTCACCTACACAGAACACACCACCACACATACACATTTGGAATATATCTTTTTTTTTTTTTTTTTTTTTTTTTGAGACAGGGTTTCTCTGTTTAGCCCTGTCTGTCCTGGAGCTCACTTTGTAGACCAGGCTGGCCTCGAACTCAGAAATCCACCTGCCTCTGCCTCCCAAGTGCTGGGATTAAAGGCGTGCACCACCACGCCCAGCCCAGAATATATCATTTTTAATACATTCAATCATATTGACTTAATAGCTAAATATTTGCTCTCATTTAACACATAAAGAAATTCCTATATTTCTTAAATATCTGAGTTTCAGACAGTGAATTTCTCTTTTTAAAAAATTGTTTGCACCGGGTAGTAATGGCACACTCTTTTAATCCCAGCATTTGGGAGGCAGAGGCAGGCGGATTTCTGAGTTCAAGGCCAGCCTGGTCTACAGAGTGAGTGCCAGGACAGCCAGGGCTATACAGAGAAACCCTGTCTCAAAGTCATGAGAGTGGGAGAGCTGTCTCTGCCCCTCACTGGCTGCAGCACTTGGGAGAGCTGATCCTGCACCTCACCTGGGTGGCCCAGTAGAACTGGCCCTGGTGGCAAAGGTGTGCATGAGCCCACCCCAAGGACATGAGAGCAGGAGAGCTGTCCCTGCCCTTTACCAGGTCAGTGCTCGAAAGCTCACCCCAGTGGTATAGGTACAGGTGAGCTGGTGGGCTGACCAACTCAGCTACCACTCAGGCCAGATCCAGGGCTTTGAGTTGACCCACCCCAACATCTACCCCATCTATGATCTGCTGGAGCAGGTGAAAGGACCAGTCCTGCAGATCCAAAGCTGCAGGATCTCCATGACCCAGGGCAACAACAGGATATCCGCGAGGAATTCCTAGGAGAATCTAGTACTGGTAGTGTAGCAGAAGTCAGAGGCCTGCAAACAGACCAGTGATTCATTGCAATGAACATTTGCAAGTGAAGATGCATGGACAGAGAGTGTACTGGGGACACACTGTGACACGCTCTATCTTCCACAACATTATGTTTTGTTTTGTTTTTTAATTGTAGGGGTGAGGGGGGTTGCAAGGAGGTGGATACGAAGGGATGGAGAGATGAGTGGGATTCGGGTGCATGATGAGAAATTCACAAAGAATCAATAAAAAGGTTTTTTTTTAATGTTTACATTAGTATGTGCACGCACATGTGCCTCCAAGTGTGTGTGTGTGTGTGTGTGTGTGTGTGCCCGAGCACTCGTGCTTGGGAAGTGGAGGTAACACCAAGCCTGCTGCTACTGCTCTTTCTTATCTATAAAGCACTCATTCCTCACCTCTGAACTCACATTCACCCACTTCCACAGTACCCCCCACACACATTAAGTAGAGGATTCCTTTCAGCTCTGCCAGTTCTAACCCCATCTCTCCTTGCTTCCATGCCCCCTTCTGAAGCTGCCCAGGGCAAAGGGTGGGTCCCTCTCAGGAAGGGGAGGCTGGGAAAAGCTGGCAATGGCCTAGATCTGGTCAGGCAGTTGTCTGGAGATTGGCTGTCTGAGCAGACTTGAGGGGAACCATTGTATCTGGAGTGTATCTGGAGTGGTGGCATCTCAGCTTTGACCTAGCCTTTTGTCACTGATTGTTATCTGAGATTTTATGGCTTTAGCCTTTCCAAGGATTCTCAGAGCCTCTGCAAGACAAAGCTGGGTAGATCAAGATGGCTGAGAATTGCTTAGCAGATAGGTCTTTTAAAACAATCCTTGGATCAGATAAGAAGCTTTGGTGTATGGAAATTGACTTTGCTAACAGTTGCAAAAGAGCTTGAACCTGCAGCTGGGGGAGAGCAGAACGGGGCGGCAGACCCAGGCAGTGAAGGCAAAGTGACAGGAAAGTCAGAGTATGGGTGGCTAGCTCAGGAGACAGTCCCCAGCAAAAAGGCTAGCAGTCACATGCTATACAGATGCCTCCATGTCTTTAATACTAGACCCCAAGCAGGATCCCCAAAAGTTCCCGCAATAATTGCCCCTTTCAGACAAACTTTCTGGAAGCGTTTCCTTGCATTGGTAATCAATGCCTCCTCCTCGTCACAGATTGTTAGGGGACTGTTCTGTAGACACAGGCAAAGGGCACAGTGCCAAGTAAGGTGCTCAGTCCTTTCCTCCCACCTCCACGGCCAGAGTCCACACCATCCAATGCTGGTGGAATTGGAAGCAGCCTGCCACTGTCTTGCCCTCCCTTTGGGGCTTGGCGTCTCACACAGAGGCCAGAGCCACCAGACAACTCTAACTTGCTTCTCTGGACATATTCAAGTGCTCATAGGACCCTTGTTTTTCTTCCTTACTAGGGTTGGACTTCAAGCCCAGGATGAGCGGGAAGCAGGCATGGAAGCCACGAGTTCTGAAGGCCCAGTTCTGAGGAAAAGTGAGGGGCTGCCAGCACTCTACACTCTCCATTGCCAGGATACAAGGCCTCCCTGGGTAGCATGATCACACCATCCACCATACCACGAGCCCTGTGCTCTCTCCCTCTCTCCCATTCTCTCCCCTCTGCTCACATCATGTATAAACACATCGCCCACGGCCTAACACATCAGCCACAACTCATACACATGCACCCCCACTATGGATACTCACACCCTCCCCCAGCATACACCCCCTCACAGGTACATGAACATATCCCAACCACAGCTTACACAGCCCCTTACACACTCACACCCCACACAGGGCTCATAGGTCAGTGGCAAACAGTAATGATCCACATAGTGAGCATGCCCAGGAGAGCCCAGCCTGGCCACAGTCACAGACAGGGCATGTGGGCTGGTCCACCTCAAACCAGAAAGTCAATGTCTAAGGAGAAGACTGACTCCATTGGATCGTGTGTGCATGTGTATGTGTGCATCTGTGTGTGTGCGCGTGCGCCCTAGAATTATAGCTGTGTATCCCCATGCCCAGTTTATACAGTGCTAGGGATGGAACCCAGAGCCCTGTGTGTGATCTACTAAACTTCATCCCCAATCCTGAAGGTATCACACTTCTGTAGAGCCAAGCACAAGCCCCCCACGCCCACCCCCCACCTCCATCCCCCCACCGCCACAGGCACATTGTCAGGATGCTGGGTCATGAGTTCTTGGCGGGAGACCTGACCTGCATGAATGGTGCGTAGTTGATCCTAAACTCAATCAGGGTGGCTGGTCCTTATGTGAGCCAAAGACCTCATAACACATCCAGTTGTCCTTTGAGTTTGCCCTATGCATGTTTCTGGCTCTACACTGGCTCTTGACACAGATTGAGGTCCAGGCCCTCAACAGGTGACCTTTGGTGCTTACCCATACTATGGTGAAGGTTGAATAGCCCCTCCAGGCAGAGTCAACAACTGTGCAGAGGGCACTCAGTGTTGGCCTGGGTTCTGGGATGTAACTACTGGAGTATGTAGCAGCATATGTCCCAAGGTCCAAGGACTCCTGGTCTCACATCTGGTTCAAAGCAGAAGGTGAGTCTTGATCAAAGATCAAGGGAAAGAGAAAAGTCCATTTTGTGCAGCTGTCTGTCTCTCTGACTCCTCTGAGGCATCAGCAGTATGCAGCTCTGACAGCTCTTCCAGAGAACTTTCTGTGGGAGTGTTCAGCCTTTACCACACCCTCTTCATGTGGCAGCCAAGGATGGAGTAGGGCAGGCACCAGATATGACCACTAGACAGAACCCCCAAGAACCTCATGCCCCTTTTACTATGTGGGGCAAGTAAAGCAGGTCTTGGCAGACCTTAGATCTACAGAAGCCTCAATCTGGTACCAATCCAGAACTTGGCATCATCAGCTCCTATTGGTTATCTGCTGCCCAATCTTAAAGACTGAAGGACTGGGCAAACTGGTGTCAGGAATGGTGTGTCGCTGTAACAGATGCCGCCTATGTGTGACCAGGATGATGGACAGACTAGAAGAATTCTGAGCTATAGGCAGAACTTGTTAAAGAAAAAGTTAGTAGGGGTGCACACAGCTGTAACCCCATCCTTCTGGAGACTGAGGCAGGAGGTTGTACAGCTTGAGGTCAGCCTGAGCAATAGAATGAACTCAGGGAGACAGAGTCAAAGACAGAGACAGAGAATTTTAATCCATCACACTTATTAAAGTAACAAGGCAGACTCTATTGAGGACCATCCTAACAAGTGCAGGGCCCACCCACGTGGAATTGTGGGAGTATTGGTCTCAATTCTCTTCATTCTCAATTCAACATGAACTAATAAGGGTTCAGAGCCAAGGAAGAGGGGAGTTGGTGGATGGAGAACCTAAAAAGGAAAACATCAGGATGCAGAGGACACTGGCAAGCCAGGGTCCCTAGATGTCATCTAAAGGATGCAGAAGAGGAGCCTGCTCAGATATGGAGGGGAGTCTCTTGATAAACTTACATAGCAGAGTCCAGAGGAAGAACCCCAAAGAGCCCAGGTTTCAGAGCCAAACTAATATATGCTTAAACCATGAGTCTTTGTCACCTTAAAGGTGATTCCAGCAAGGACTTAGGAAGAAAGGAGACAGAGATCATGACATGGCCATGATCGCAAGGCTGGGATCAGCAAAGCCTCTGACAAGCTGCAGAGGGAGGGGAACGCTGCTGGAAACTGTAGGAAAAGCTGCCCTTGCTGTAATGTGGAGAAGAACTTGATCTAATTCTGTTCCTATCCCAGTATTTTTAGAACTTGCAAGCAAAGAATTAGATATGCAAGCTGAAGGTATGACTGAGCACTGTGGCAGGCAGGGACTGGTGCTTTTGAAAGCTTAGACCAAAATGAAGAAAGAAAAAAAAAAAAGGATTCCAAATTAGAATTTTTAATCAAAAGAAGAGGAGAAGTTTAACATGTACAAAATTCTCCACCTACTCATTGAAGGAATAGGAAAGCCTGCTTAGGGTGATCAAAAGTGTAGGGCCCTAATGGTCTTGCTACAATCCATCAGACACCATCCCTTCCCAAGAAGGAAGAATGATCACAAAAGCATCCGCAAGATCATCCAACAGCTCCTCTGTCACAGGCCTGCAGTTTCCGGGGCCTTAGAGACAAATTTATTTCGGGTGTGGAGGAGGGGAGGGAACAATCTCATATCACACAGCTGGCTCCCCACTCTGCCACTGCACTCCTCAGCTGCCTGGGTCGTCTCCCCAAGCCTCAGTGCTGTAATGGCATGGCTGTGTCTGCCTACACCCCAGAGGGTCCCTGTGAGTTTTTTGTTGTTGTTGGTTTGGTTTGGTTTGGTTTGGTTTTTTGGTTTTTTGTTTTGTTTTGTTTTTTGTTTTTTTGGTTTTTTTTTTTTTTTTTTGAGACAGGGTTTCTCTGTATAGTCCTGGTTGTCCTGGAACTCACTCTGTAGACCAAGCTGACCTCAAACTCAGAAATCTGCCTGCCTCTGCCTCCCAAGTGCTGGGATTAAAGGCATGCACCACCACTGCCCAGCACCCCTGCGAGCTTTTAAAGCCAGGCAGACACGGTGGGAACCAGTTCAGACAGTCCCTGTTACAACAATTCCCCACAGAGCTAAGATGGGTGGGTGTCAGGGTTCTCTAGAGTCACAGAACTTATGGTAGTCTCTATGTAGTAAAGGAATTTATTGATGACTTACAGTTTGTAGTCCAACTCTCAACAATTAACTCCCAACAACGGTCGGCAGCAGCTATAAATGGAAGTCCAAGGATCCAGCAGTTGCTCAGTCCCACAAGGCAAGCCACCACACCTTTAACCCCAGATGACCTTGCTTGAACTCGTAGATCTTCCAGTCTTAATCTTCTAGGATTCATAGCCACTATGCCACCACACCTTTAATCCCAGATGATCTTGAACTCATAGAGCTTTTTATTTTAATCCTCTGGGATTCATAGCCACTATTCCTCAAGGTCTCTATGCCAAGATTCAGGTCGGAAATTTGTATCTCTCAGCCTCCAGATTAGGGACATAGGTGAGCCTTCTAATTCTGGATTGTAGTTCATTTCAGATATAGTCAAGTTGACAACAAGGAATAGCCACTACAGTGGGGGTGTGAGTAGGTATCTGCATCTGATACCTCAGACTACTGTTGCTTGAATGTGGACAGCGCGATCCTCAGGCATGGACAGACCTGCTGAAGACCTGCTGCTGGGGCCATGCAGCAAGACCAGGAACAGAGCCATGCAAACATTCCAGAACACCTTCCCTTGCCTCGGGGTGTCAACAATCCTACAATAATCACAACAGGATACTGGTATACCAAGCCTACTGTCCAGTTCCATTCTTCACCGGGAAGAGATCCAGGGCTGAGTAAAACAAAGTCAGCTCACCCTTTAGGGATTACCCTTTAGGAATTTCAATCAGGTTCATTATACATGACAATTAAAAAGTTTAAAAATGGGGGGAGGGGCTGGTGGGTCTCAGACACAGTAGACAGCAACAGGCACGGGGAAAGTACCTACAAAGGAGACAGGGGATTCCAAAACTGAAATCCAGCCCCCTGGGAGGTCTTGAGTTTTTTAAGTGGTTTTGGGGGTGCAGGGTGGAGGTGTATTCTACAACACTCTACTGCTCCTTGTGTTCTTTCTCCCTCCTTCTCCCACAGTGTTCTTGGAGCTGGATGGAGTGATGGTTACCCAACGTTTACTTGCCATCAACACTTCCACCCTTTAAGAGTGCGCTGCTCTGGAGATGGAGGTTTTGATCAACAGCCTCAGGTCCTCGGTTTCCCACCTCTTGCCAGAGCTTGACTGAGATCCCAGTTCCAGTAGATCCAACACCCTCTTCTGACCTCTGTTGGGTAACGCATGCATGTGGTGCACAAGCATACATGCAGGCAAAACACCCATCCACATAAAGATAAAAATGGAACATTTTTTTTAGCTGTAGCCCAGTGGCTGAGCACTTGCCTAGCATGTGCCAGTATCTGGCTATAGACACAACACCTCAGAAGAGAGGAGAAGCCTGGGGTGGAGAGAAGGGACCTACTTCTCTTGACAGCTTTTTGCCCAAAAAAAAAAAAAACGCGACAGTCACAAGATTCCCTCTTACTTTCTAATTCAAATGGCATTTTAAAATGTTGCAGGCGAGATAATGCCGGTAGCTCCCTTGGTTTCTCTGCCCTCTACCGGTAAGGTCTCACCCTTGAACACTTGGAAAGCCATGTTCCCTTTTCCACCAATGTCTGAGTGTGCACACAGGACACTCCCATGGGAACAGGAGTGTGCATTCTATCTCCACAGCAGGAGGGGATCTGGCTGG